>CM031979.1:11643676-11882525 GCA_018804465.1 Populus tomentosa
TAGATACATGCTGAAGCTAAAATGAGAATTACATTATGATTTATGCTTTGGTTTTGTGTATGATGAATGAACATGTGTGATTATGAATCATAAAAATGAATGTTTAATTGTAGTTTGTTGTTGTGATTATGCTTATGAAGAATATGATGATTTGTGTGTGTAACTAAGAAAATGGGTAGTAATGCCAACCATAAGAATTAAGGAAACAATAAAAGAACCTTGCATGATTCCTAGAGGGATAAGACATAGGATGGAAATGATAACCTTGTGTGATGTGCATTGATTATTAGCTTGTGTTGATGAATTTAGCATGATGGAGTTGAAAACATAAAAAGCATGTTTGTGTGTGCTGCCGAATTCATGTAAAAGCTATGAAAGCAATTGCATTGTTGATTTTTTAGTCGATAACAACTCAATTTTCGTCAACAATTTTAGAGTCAACAGTAATCTATATGTACGCCGACGATTTTAGCTTCAGCCGTAGAACTAGGTTCGTTGATGATTTCTATATTGGTAGTGACTCGGTTTTCATCAATGATTTCTATGTTAATAGTAGGAAATATGAGTTGTCGATTCCAGCATCAGCCATAGGAGTGGGTTACATTGATGATTTCTACGTCGAGAGAAACTTAGTTTTCGTCAACAATTTATGTGTTAACAATAGGATATGTGTGCTGGCGATTTCAATGTCAATCGTAGATGCGTTGATGATTTCTGGGTCATCAGCGACTCAATTTTCATCAACAATTTCTGTGTTAGTAGTAGCCTATGCACGCTGACAATTTCAACGTCAATCGTAGAACTGGATTGCGTTGATGATTTTTGGGTCGACAACGACGCAATTTCGTTAATGATATCTGAATTAACAACAGACTAAGTACACTGATGATTTCTTGCGCCAGTCGTAGGAATGGATTGCTTACCAAATACTAGTCACCAACAAATCAGTTTTCACTGACGAATCCTGTGTCACCAGCGAATCAGTTTTTGCTACTGAATTTTGTGTCACTAGTGAATCAGCTTCTTTACCGCATCCTGTGTCACCAGGAAATCAATTTTTGCTATCAAATCCTGTTTCATCAGCGAATCAAGTTTCGCAACTGATTTTCCATTTCAGAAATGACTTAAATGCTTGTAACGATTTCATGGTATGATTGTGTAGTATGTGGAACGCTTAAATGTGAACATGTGTATTCTTGGAATATATATGGTGACGAGTTATGTGATTATCAAATGCAAATATATTGATTTGTGATCATTTGATGTATCAGGTGATGCGACTAGGATCAACCTTTCGACCGGATAAGGATACCCCATAAAAGGAACAAGTAGGTGGCTTCCACTCCCTTCTAGTATAATGTTAATTTCCCGAAATGAATTCATAATGAAAGATAAGTTATCATGCTATAATGAATACCAAACCATTATAGAATGCTTGAACATGCATTACGAAGGATCTATTATTGTGTTGTAGTGTATATTAAACTTTCATGAAATGTTTGTATGAGTATTATGAATGATATAATATTTTGTTATAGAGAATACTAAACTATTATGAAATGTTTGAATGAGTATTATAGAGGGTCTGTTATTGTATAATAATGAGTGCTAACCATTGTGGAATGTTTGAACGAGCATTACGAAAAATCTAATATTATGTTATAATGAATGTTCAACTATCATGGAATGTTTGTACGAGTATTATGAAGGATATACTATTTAGATATAGGGAATGCTAGATTGTTTGAATGAGTATTACGGTTAGCTTCAGCTAATGGCATCCTAGAAGAGTGATCGGGTTATGTTGATGATTAACTTCAACTAATGACATCTTAGAATGATGACCGGGTTATGTTGATGATTGCCTTTGACTAAATGTATCCTAGACGGATGACTAGGTGTGTATGTTATGATTAGCTTCAACTAATGACATCCGAGATGGATGACCGGGTTGGAAATTATGATTAGCTACAACTAATGGCATCCGAAGTAGATGATCGGGTGTGTATATTACGATTAACTACGGCCAATGGCATCCGAGAGTGATGACTGGGTATATATTGTGATTAACTACAGCTAATGACATTTGAAATGGATGACTGGGTTGAAATAAGATGGATAAACATATTAGTGGTCTTGCAAAGGATGGCCGGAATAAAATACAGTAAAATAACTGCAACAAATGAATTAACTCTAGTCTCTACCACACCTATGGGAAGGTTGATATAACTTTTCATGTGCATCTAAGCCCTTGTAAGGTAGAACGGTATAAGTTGGAGATGAGTGGGTACCAAATCAAATATAAAAGGTACCCCAAGCAGGGGTGACATAACAAGAATGAATAGAGGCACACTCTTCGACTATACCAATGAGGGTGTCATCGTCTTATATAGATGTTGAACTTTTAGTTCAAATAGTCAAGAAAATAATTTTTAAAAAGTATATATATTAAAAAATATTTTTTATTTTTATATTAGCATATTAAAATTATTTAAAAATATTAAATATTAATTTAAAATAAAATTTTTTAAATACTTTTAAAATATTTTTAAAATATAAAAACAAAAAGTTTATTAATCGCATTCTCTCACCTTAGCCATTGCAGTCAAGGCCTTATCCCCTCATCGAGACGCGAGACCACCTCCTCTCCTGTGCGAGTTTTGTATTCGTGTCAACAATCACGTAAGTGCCACGTAAGCAAATAAGGGTGACGTGGTAATTTTAATATAGAGAGTGAAGCAGGCCCGCACGTCATCAGCAGCCTCGAATATTCCAGAGATGACACATCATCATCATGCATGGTCACCAAAACACAAAAACCAAAAAAAAACAAAAAACTACGTCACTGCTCGCTACCCTTAAAATATCTCTCTTCAACTATTAATGAACTTATCATTAATTAAGGAAATAATGTTGATTCGTGTCTTTCTAATCCTTACGTGAAGGGGAAGGAAATCAGAAATAGAGATATTTGGTATTATGTTATCCATTGTTTTTTAAAATATTTTTTTATTTAAAAATATATTAAAATATTTTTTTTTATTAAAAGCATCTTATCAAAACGATTTTAAAGAAAATAAAAAAAATACATTAGTCAACAAAAACACTGTTACAATATTCCTCATGAAAACAAGAATATTACAGATATTTGTACTCAAAAGCCATTTTATCTTTTTTTGTACGGTCAAGCGTCATGAACCCTAACACGTGTAAACTTATCTAACAATTACCTATTCCATTCTGTTTTTTTTCTTTTCAAACAAGATTCAGCACTAAACGCTAAGGGGAGAAAAAAAAATAAAAAAAACTAATTAAAGTAAAAAAAAAAAAAAACTTAAAAAATCAAACTGTAAAAAAAAATATTAAAATTTTAAAAAAACTGATCGGTTCGATTTAATTTTGATTTTATAAATCTAAAACTGAAAAAATCGAACCGAATCAAAATAAAAAAAATAAGTCATACCGGTTTGAACTAGCTTTTGTTTTAAAAAATTGAACCAAAACTGGTCAGTTTGAATTAGTTTCAGTTCAATTTCGATTTTTTTTTAAAAAATTAATTTGGTTACTTTTTCTTGATAAAAACTATCATCCTTGTTGAAGATAATTTTTTAAATTATAATTTAACCAGGGAGGAAAACTTGTCATTGTGTGCTCAGTAATCCATTAGGCCTCCTGCTAAACTGGGGAAAAAAAAAGAAGAGCAATGAAAACTTATTGAAAAATTAATTTCCTTTAATTCCTCGTCAATTACATAAGCTAACATATTAAAATCTTAGATTCTCTTTAATATTTTGTAAGTTATAATTGTTTCTGCTTAGATTGATATATATGTCTAACTACTTAACTAAGATATCTTTCCTTTTTCCCTAGAGAATAAAAAATGAAGAAATTTGTTTTATTAAGACATGGCGTCAAGAATTAAAATAAAAATACCTTACTTACTTGAGTCTTAATTTGTTCACGAGCATAACTCAGTTCACGAGCTAAGCTTTCAAGAGTTACAAATATATTAATCAACCGCATTAAACATACAATATAAAAACAAAAGAAATATCTCATAAAAACATTATTAACAAAAAACATAAATTTGACCCACGGCTAATTAATAATAAAAACTAAAAGAATCCAATTGGTGTTGAAAAAACACGGTATCTTCATATTTAGAGACTTTTAACTGGAACAATATAATGAGATTGTTTCCCCTCTACTCAAAAACTTTAACATTATTTTTTAAGTGCATTCAAATCTTTTCACATAACTCATTAGTTATTATTAAATTCTTCTCTCTTCTCAATTGTATAATAAAAATGACTAAAATACCATTAGAAGGGAAAAAAAGCCTCATGAGGTATTGACTAAATATAATAATAACCAATTAAAAGTATAGTGAAACAACCAAAATGTCTTTAAAAACAAAAATTTAAAACTAGAGTTAATAGGTTTTTTTTAATCTTTTCACAATAATTTTTTTTATTATTATCATGCCACCTCATAGAAAATTTTGAATTTGACTAAATATAATAATAATAAAAAAGGACATGCACATGTATAGTACCAAAAAGCACTCGTGCATTTCGAGTAGTGTGTGTGATGCTTCTCGATGTTCAAAAATACCATTCTTCCATGTTTTCTTCCATGTGGAGTGAAGAGTGTTGGTAGTTGGTAGTTGGATTTGTCACCGGTAAGTCTTTTTCTTCTTATTTTCTCTCCCCTCTAAAAATTATAGCTTAACTTTTTTTGTTGGTGATATTTTTTTAATTTTTAATTTTTGTTCTTTCTCATCTTGTAGAAGTTTTATTTGTTTTTAATTTTATCATTTAATCTCAATTTATCAAATATTATAATTTTCAATTTGGTCCTTATTCTTTTTATTTTTAATTTTTTTCTTTGCCCTTTTGTAAAAGTTTTATTGGTTTTTAATTTCATCCTTCAATCCAAATTCATGGTATTATGTTTTCCAATTCCATCCTTATTATTTTAATTTTTAATTTTTTTCTTGCCTTTTGTAAGATATATTATTCTTTTTAATTTCACCCTTCAATCAAACACTTTTCTTTATTTTTTATGTTAATTTTGATTCTCATTCTTTTAATTTTTTTGGTTCTTTTCCTAAATTAACTTTTCTTTTCAATTTCACCCTTTAATCAAATTTAAAATTTATTTTGTATTTTAATTTTGATTCTCATTCTTTTAATTGTTATTTTTTTAATTCATTTTGTATAATTAAATTTTTTTTTTAATTTTATCATTCAATATTTGATTAATTAGAAATTGAACTTCATAATTGTTTTTAGATAAGATGCTTCAGATCTAATAATCTATATCATTGGTTTAAAAAGTTAACACAAGTTTTTTTTTTTAAAAAAAAAAACTTTATAATCTCTCTTTAATTTTTTAATCAAATTATTTCAATCTCATGATCTGAATTACTGATTTGGCAGAATATCTCGGGTTGGCTTGACTTTGATTACAAGAATTATAAGTTTGTTATGCTAACTCAGGTTAACCAAATTTTATTTTTTTATGTTTTTTTATCCTATTTTTTTTAATATTTAATGAGATATAAATTGGGATATATCGATTGTTTTTTTTATATATAAAAATATCTTTTTTTCCATGTTATTCTAATATTTTTTTTTTAATTTGATTCATTTATTATTATTGTTATTTTATTTTTCATTTAATTAAAATAAAATCAGCTTAATCAACTCAATTGATTCTATAACCTGAGATATATATATAAAATACTATTACAGTGTAGCCTTCTAGCAAAACACAGGCAGCGAAACTAGTATTGTCCTATTCTATTTAGTACGAGGTAGGCAAGGCAGCGGGACATTCCAGCAAAAGTTAGATATAATTGTTCGAAGAATAATAATTGGCGATTAGTTGAAAGATGATCCCTAATCTCAAATATAAATTAGCATTAATAATTAAGTAAAAAGCGGTAGTTTAAAAAGAAGGATGCTTTTCTTATTACTATATTAATATTTTTTGAGATAATGTTTTAATAGTCTTAATGTAAATAACCTTAATAAATTAATATTAAAAATAAAAAAAAAATCTAAGAAATATATATATTTTTATTTAAAACACTTTATAAATATCTTGCGAATCAACAAACCGTACTAAACAAGCCGTGTCTCCATATAACTAGCACACCTCCTTTCCTCTTCGCCTTTCTCTCTTATGTCTCTTTCCTTATTTTCGAATACTAAAGAAAGAAAGAAACCAAATAGTAACAGAAAAATGTCGAACAACGAAGAGCATTTGGAGGAAATAAGCACAACAAATGGGGATTCATTTGAAAAGGTCAAACAGAGGCTCAAGGACCGATCTAAGGTAACATTCAAATCTCTGTTTTTCTTTTTGGTTTTAGTGATTCTGATTGTTTTGACGTTGTGGGCATACTTTGTTTTTGGTGTAGAAAGTGGCTCAAACGAAAGAGATCCTGTCTAAACAGGCTGTTAAGATTGCCAAACAAGCCGGGGAACATGAAAGTTTTATTAACAAGGTTCGCCCTTTTGTAAGCTTTATTTTATTCATTCCATGGTTGGATTTTCATTAAAACTTGAAAGTCTTGTTTTTTCAATTCATATAAACATTGGTTGGTTTTGCTATAGAAAAGAAATTGTGTCTCCCCTTTGTCTTTTGTTGTGATGTATGCTATTATTATTATTATATGAGCATGTTCACAGCAAAAGATATCAGCTTGATTTGCTTCTTCTTCTTCTTCTTTTTTTTTTGTCGCTGTAGGTGACTCATCTTCTTGGTGTTCTTGGCTTCGGGGGGTTTTGCTTCCTTCTGGGAGCGAGTGAGTAATAATATACTGTCTGATTATGGAATTTGTTACTGTCAGTTGTTTTGAGAATTACTTTGTTGATTTGTTTGTTAAATGTTCAGGGCCACAAGATATTCCTTATGCGTACTGTTTCTTCTATATCACGTTTGTTCCTCTTCGGTGGATATACTATCGGTTCAAGAAATCGCATTATTATCTTCTGGTATGCTGCTCTCTTGTCTATTTTTTGTTACTTCTCACAGGGTTCAAGAAGTTTTTATTAGTTAGCCGCTCTGTCAAGTTGTGTACGCTTGTTGAAGTAGTGTAATTTGCAGAGGTTCAAAAAAATTGAGATATCTAATCACAAATCCTTTGCCTTTTAAGTTTATTTCCCTACTAGGTTGACAAGAACTGACAAGTGATCAATTGACATCATTTTTTTTGGGTTTCAGGATTTTTGCTATTATGCCAATACCTATATTCTTGGTTTACATCCTTTTATATCCAAAGAATGAAAAGCTTTTCATGGTTTGCTTCTCATTTGCTGAGGTAAGAGAATATGCTGGTGGTAACTCAACCTTTTAATGGTTGGAGGTTTCACTTTGTCCTTCTCACTCATTTAAATGCTGCTGTAGGGACCAATGGCATGGGCATTGATTGTTTGGCGTTGCAGCTTGGTTTTTAGTTCTGTTGACAAACTTGTTAGTGCCCTAATACATCTTCTACCTGGTGAGATTGTCCTTCTCCTCTCTAGGTCAACTTGTTTAGAACACATCTTAAGGAAGTGAAACCATGCATATTGACGTGTTAATCAATATTGGAAAGTTAAAAATCACAAATATGGTATTTCACCTATCGCTGTAATAATATTTCCATCTATATTATCTCTTTTGAACTTCTGCTGCGTTCTGGGCGGGTAAAGATGGAAATACCAAACTAGGAGATGGTGGAGTGACCAATGTGACTCTTACAGCGTCCAAATAACTCATGCCAGTTTCATTATGCTTTGTCATCTCAAGTTTATAGATAATAAAAAAAACTTATTAATTAGCGACTGGATCAATGTGCTCCATTTTGTCTCGATCTAGGAAAGGACTTGTCAAATTTTTTTAACCTATATGAAGTTTTGAAATCAGATCCCTCAACTATTGATAAATCTAATGAACATGAGAAACTTCAAGCTCTGAACAGCTGTTATTTTTCTTGGAAACCAGCATGGACTGGCTAATGGAGCCCTTTTAAATGAATTACCAAGTTTAATTTTTTTGATCAATCATCACTTGCTTTCCAGAATTGACAAGTATTTTTCCATTCAGGGTTGGTTTTCTTCACTATTCGGTGGTGGAATCCTGCAACCTTTGAAGCCATGCATCAAGAAGAAACTTCCCGCAGAGTCTCATGGCCGTATGGAGTGGAAGACAAATCCTACCTGATGACATGGTTGTTCTGGGTGCCCTTGTTTGCTTATACCCTGTGGCAGGCTCTTTATTTTCTCATTGTCGATGTCCTACGTCGGCAGAGGCTCTTAAGAGATCCTGAAGTCATGACTTCTTACAGGTTCGGAGTTCTCTTTCAACATGGATATTTGCGCGCATTTGGTTTAACTATTTGCATACAATCGTAATTTGTTTACTTTATGAACTTTCTTCTGATTGCTGTTTTTGGCTGACAGGGAACTATCAAAAAAAGCCCAGAAAGCAAACAATATATGGTGGCGATTGAGTGGTTTGCTTGGGGACCAGAACCGCCTACTAATGTACACTCTGTTGCAAGCTATATTTACTGTGGCAACCATGGCACTCACAGTCCCCATCTTCTTGTCCTATGAATTGCATCTGGTTTTCCAAATACTCAAGATTTCAGCAGCTGCATGGAATGGAGGAAGCTTTCTACTAGAGGTAATGCCGAGGCAGGTGATTCTCAAAGAGAAGAAGAAATCAGAAATGCAGCCAGTACCTCCTGAGCAAGACCAATCATCACCTGTGATGGAAAATGCAATGGAGGCCGAAATCTCGGCTGAGGTGAACGAGGAATGAATCGGCAATAATCCCCTTATACAGGTTGTTGTCTTATCACGTAGGTTTGAAGGCTTCCAAGATTTCTGAACTTTTCTTTTCGTTTATTGTTTTCTTTTTTCTTTTTTTGTATATTCACAGCGTAAATTTTGTGTTAGAAGTTAAAACCGACTCCTCATCCAACTAAGCGGTTTCTTCCATGTCTGGAAGTATAGTGTCACAGGTAGCTGTTGGAGGAAATCTTGTGGTTAGAGAGAGTACAGTAGCTTTCCATATTCTCACTTTGAATTTTATATAACAATATGGTTTTTATTATGTTCATTTTAGGCCCAAGCTCATTCATTTTAATCTCTGGATAGAGTTCGCCTTTTTTTTTTTTTTAAGAAAGCTTTTAAAAATTATTTTATTAATTTTTCTCATGTTATGTATGATTCACAATCATCTAGATGTATTAAACATAACTGTATTGAACTTGATTTATGTTGCATATTAAGCACTAATGGATTTAGATAAAATTCTTTAAATGATGAAACATTTAGTTTCATATTATATTTAACCGAACATGCTATTTGTATCAATGAACAAATATTGTATCTTTTACAATCAATTGATAACTAAGAATTTAATAATTATTTTGTATTATATCGTAATCATCATATCAAGCTATCTAAGAATTTAATAATTATTTTGTATTACTAGTTATCGTAATCATCATATCAAGCTATATGGTATCATGGTGCGAACATGTTAAAAATAAAACATATTAAGCAATAAGGATGATAGTTATATTTTGTAACACAATATTAACCATTTAACATACACCAATAATATTTTTTATATATATACATGCAACTTACAAGCTTTTTAGCTTCTTAACATAATTTTACCTTTATTTACCATACACATTACCTCTACTAACTATTGGTAATAACATAACATTTTAACATATTCATTCTTACGTTTAAATAATTAGTTATCCACATAATTCTAGAATTCAATATAAAGCACATAGTCTCCAATCTTTTGGCTGGCCCTTTTATAAGATATAGGTCTATAATGGTGTTTCTTACACTAACACCAATAAGTATCCTCAACATAAAAGTCTTCACTCTGAGACCTCTTTTAATCACCTTTTAGAGGTCCGATAACATAATCAACAAGTAATCCTTGTTCAACAACATCTATGCTGAAGATATATACCTAGCATCTTCTTGGTCTCCACTCATGCAACCAATTATTACTCAATAACTATCCTCCACACTTGTGGCTGATACAAGAAAATTGAAATCAAGCTCTCATTCTTTAAAATAACCATTTAGAGTTTCACTGTTGTGGTTGAATCCTCGACATAAAATATACATTCAACATGTCATTTGAGGGACCTCAACCCTAACCCCATTCATGTGGCTGGCTTCCATGAATATAACCCATGTATACATGTATTTTTAATACCTATTTACAAGCTAAGCCCCTTCTTAAGGTTAGCTTCCATACAAAATTTCATTCAACTTGATCATTATCATATATCAATCCTAACCCCCCTCGTATGGCCGGCTACCATACCGCAACACAATTCTCGTGATATATGTCATAATATGATTTCATCAGTCTTTTACCAATGCATTACCACAAAACATGTAACTCATCATCAATATACTTCTTAAAGAATTAAAACTAATATATAATACTGAAAAATTAAAAGGATAAAATGACAGGCACCTACCTAATTCCCTCACCAGTTTAGTCCTGCTTGTTTCGGGTCCTGTAACTGGAGCCTCACATGCATCACACAAAGTTATACATCATGTACACTCCTTAAATATTAAAATTTTCTTCTTAATATTTTCAACAATTTAAGTATTTATTGCTTATGAATTGTATCCCTTACATTTCACACCTTATGCTTAAGGTTTCTAGCACTCAAACTTTTCTAAGCATAACAACATCTTCATGCAAGCTAGTTACATGCACACATGCATTAAGTTTTCCTTTCCACATACTTTTTCATGTTAACCTCTAGGGCTTTTCAAATCAGCACCATTACATCCCGCAATACGGTTATCACAACAGCTCTAATTTAGGCAATTTTGGCCATCAAAGAGTTTTTAAACTTTTCCAAATTAAAGGTGCTACTTCAGCCCTTATTTTCACCTTCTTAGGGTGCCAAAACATATTCTAATTAATCACTTTTAGGGCTTTATAGCAGCCCCAAGTTCTATGCAAAAAAAAAACTCCCCCCGTTCAACTCTCCTTCCTTTCAAATTTGGGGTTGTCTCTTCTTTTTATTAGAGTATTGAATCAATGAGTAACACACATATTATAGCTAGATTTACAGTCATGGATCACCATCTCAACCCCTAAATCTCATAATACACCCTACATAATTCTTTCAAAACATACAACTTAAAACCCAAGAAACAGTATCATACAATCATATACAAAATAACACATCAAATTATCATAATCATCTTAGCCGAAATTAATCCCTTGGTTTTTTTTTTTGAAGAGTTTTTTTTATTCCCTTTACTACTTACAAATAAGTAAGCTCTACAACATATTGATTAATCAATTTACATGTATATTGATTTTCTTAAAAACCATTCAAGATAATGAAATTCAAGAATCCAATAACTTAGTTCTTTCTTTCATATTACATTCAAGAATCAACTTCTCCATAATCAACTATTATTAAAAACTAAAAAATCAAGAAATTCAATACAACAAGGCACTCTTCCATTGGTGGTCATTTTGGTTGAACCTTCCTTTTTCTCTTTTCCTAAGGGATTTTCCTTTAAAATTTACAACAAGAATTCATTAAATCATTATACACGTGCATAAATATTGTTAATTCCTAAAGAGATATGTTTTCTCCTCAATCTCCCTAACTCTAAAATAAAAAGAAATTCAAGAAATTCAACTCTTCAAACATCATACAATAAATCATATTTATTACACTAATGTGGTTCATTCAACAATAATCATTCTCAAATTCAAATAAAGAACCATCACTTATGCATAACCCTAATTGGATGAACCTATCATTTATCTTTCTAGAGATTTTTCTTCAATTTTAAACGATTTTTTACTCAATACTAATCTATTTCTATGCTTAACTAATATTCATCAAAGATGTTTCCTTAACATTAATCATGCATAAATTTCAACAAGAATACATACCAAAAGATCCTTGTCTTGGTCAAATCTCTCTAGGGTTTCTACCCAAAACTTTTCGTCAAAATTCTTTCTTATTTCTACTAATTAAGTCTTATCTTAAGGTTATATCATGTAATCTTTGCAAAGAACACATTTTCTCTAATTTCTCATAAACCTTAATTTTAACAAGAATTAGAGATTTTGCTTTCTACCCTAAAATCTAACATCAACATACATTATTTGAGTTTAACAGACACTTTACCTCATTTTTTGAATTCCATTGACCCTCCCTTGAACAAGTTATTGATCAAATCTTTTCTTTTTTTATGTTCTTGATATTTTTCAAAGTTTTTATTTTTCTCTGTTATGTTCTTGATTAGACATGTTTTTTTTATTTCTTCTTTTTTTTGTAAAGAAAGCTTTCACTCCCTCTCTACTCTTCTCTCAATCTTTTCTGATAATAATTTCCTATGGATATGAGAATAACAGTCACAAGTTTAAAACTTCTCTCACTCCCCTCTAAAAAATTGTTAGCTCTTAAAACTATATGTTATTTGATTATACAAAAACAAAAATATATATTTATAAAATTGAACAACAACAAAATATCAGGATATTTTTTCAAGAACACACTAACTCCATAGAAAACAAACCAAAATAAATTATAAAGACCATTTCAAAATCAATCAAATATTGAAGAATGATTTTTTAAAAAAGTAAATAGAAATCCAACATTGAATGATAAAAATGGAAATAATCAAAGGATAAAAAAATAATAACTCATCAAACTTGCGACTTAGGTCACAGATTCCACGGGGTTTAATAACTTTTTAAAAATATATACATTTTTTACTTAATTATATGATAATAAAAATAAAAACTTGCAAAATTGAACACCAATTCAATGCTAAGATATTCGTTTGGGACTATGATAATCTCATAGAAAGTAAACCAAAACAAATTATAAAGCTCAATTTTTAATCAACTCAAGTCAACCTGTCAAACTTACGATCTAAGTCATATACTTCCTTGGATTTAATAACTTTTTTTAAAAAATATATTTTTTATTTAATTATACAACTACAAAAATAGATACTCGTAAAATTAAGAACCAATTAAATATCAAAATATTTATTTGAGATCGCGATAACCCCATAAAAAATAATCTGAAAGAAATTATAAATATCAATTAAAAAATAATCAAATATTGAAGCATGAAATTAAAAACAACACAAATAAATTAGACATGTTGGCCTAGGTGATCTCGCATGTGTGGGCCTTTAAAATATAGCTTGGGTGTGTGGGCTTTCCAGCTCAGGTCTATGCCTATTCCCTTTTATTTCTTTTCAAATTGGACGACCAATGTTGTGGGGTTTGCTTGCTGAATATCCATAGTGGTTGTTAAAAAATCAAGGAGGAAGATATTGGTCTTAAAATTTATTTTCAACTAATTTATCTAAAACCACCCAATAAACACTCTTAGAACCTTAAAAAACTAGCTTATCAACTTAAAACACACAAAAAAATAATATAAAAACACAAAATAAAACCGAGGGAAAAAATTATCTCTTAACCCTAACTTACTTTTTTAAGATAGATGATAGTTTGAAAACACTTAAATGGAGCCCCTTCATTAAATGATGACACTGAGATTGATTTTTTTGTAATTACAGTAACCGTAGAGAAAAAAATGAAATAGGTAGAGTAAACAAAAAAATTTCTAGCGAAATTGATATTAATCATGAGTTTTCTTCTTGTTTTACAATTTAATTTTTTTTGTTGAATTTTTTCTTTTCTTAATAAATATTAAGAAACGGTCATTAATTTCAATGTAGGAAACTGCAATTAAAAATAAAATTGAGGACAAAAACAAAATCCTGATATTATATATTGCTACAGTGATTTACCCTTTTACCTAACCATTAATATATTTTGTTATTTTGATCTCTGATTCAATTAGTTTAACAAGCCAGGTGCTTTCATGGTTGCTTGGTGTAGCCCAATTTTTTTGTTTTTCTTTACAATTTTATAGTTTTTTTATTAATTTTTAAAAAATAAATAGTAATGAAAATTTTCATTCATTTTTATCTTCCCTTTCCTTCAAAATTTCTCCGATCCTTAAATTTTGTTCCGGCCATGTCAAGTTGCTATTCTAGCAAAGTTCTTTAAAACAGAGGCAGGCACAAAAATAGTTCTCGAAGGCAGAAGTTTTCGACATGGCCCAAAAACCAAAGCAAAAAATTTGCTGACTCTGTCTAGCACAGGCAAGACAACAATTTGTGATACAAAATAAAATTAAAAAAAAAAAAAACAAGAACACAACGACTTACATACAAATTGTTTCCTCGTACAATGACCTATAAAATGCTGCTGATGTCTGTCAGTTACACTCAAACAAAACCCAACAAATAACAACAATGAAGGAAGCCTCACTGAAGGGGAAACAAAACAAATGTATAAAGAAGTAATGAAAAAATGGAGACCTGTTGCAGGCCTCAGAAATGACGAGGCACCGTTGCCTCTTTCTATAATTTGCACATTATCACACTTCACATGTGACATGGCTTCTTAACAAAACTCCCTTGTGTTTCTGTAACACGAAGGGACAAAAAATGAATCGACTCAGGCATCAAACATGGTACCCTGACACTAACCCAATATATATTTGTTATACACATGGATGATGACGGATAGTGAAACTATATGCACAGGTCTTGGCATGATGAATTTATGCACAGGTCTTGGCACATCATTGTGCAGCAGATCCCCCTGACACCCCACAGAGAACATCACTCGGAGCGTGGAAGTAAGAACCCGAAACCAGAGTTTTCACGAATTAATGGAGGAGGATCGATGTCAGCTATGTCTACTTGTTGCATTGACTTGGAGATGTCATCCACAGAAAATGGGATGCTGCATGACAATTAAACTGTAACTAAGGACAGAAGGATCGTAGGGCATGTCTGTTTAAGTTCAAAAAACAAATATGTTGCTGTCGCATGTAAGAGAAATTAAAATTCTACCTTGAATCATCGTCCAAAAGAAAAGAACTGCTAACAGCATTGTTCGAATCCTCTGTCATCATAACTCTCATACTAGATATAACCTGTATAGCTATAGTTTTAGCACAAAAAATGTGTGTATATCTCACAGGAGTGTACAACAAAAACAAGAATGAAAATAAAGCAGTTTAATTCCTTTTCAATTGCCAACACAAATGCAAAGCATTCTTGCCAACTTTAGAGCAACTTACATCTGAAGACACGCTATGGGTGCCATATTTATCATCCCAGTACATGGTACTGATCCTGTACAGCTGCTGTATGCTCAGCACCTGAAAATGCAGACACCAAATAATATTTTTGATTACTATAAAAAAAAAGATGTGAGAATAAGATCCAGTATAGAAAAAGAAAAGATCACAAAGAGAAGAGGCACTGACCGGGCAAAGCTCTTTCGTTATTTCATTCAAGGTCTTTTTGGGCTTTTGATGTATGACCTGAGTAGTGATATTGAAGGATGATGGTCAGTAAACCAGGCAATACTCATTAATGAGAAAGATCTAAAAATCCAGTCTCTTACTAGGAATCCAACAGCCTGTCTTATATGCTTTAATTCATCCCAAGCTGAGCCTGCAAACTGTAAATAAAAAGATACCAGGTAAACAAATAACATAGCACTGCAAGGAATCAACAGCTGAAAAAATTATGACTGCTCACTTCCTCAGTTGCCTCATAGCACCACTGCTCTAATTCAGCCAAACCAGCTTTTACATATTCTCCATTACTGAATGAGCAACACTCGCGCCGTAAAAGAAGACTGCAGGTGCGCATAAAGCAAGGCATTACATAATTTTCATGGGAAGAGAGGGAGAGGGGGTGAGTTTTGAATGTATTTACCTGTTGAACAACTGAACATTGATGAAAGAGAATATTTGAGTGAACACTTTACGCACTAAGAAGGGAGGTACCTGAAAAACAGAATATCAATGTGAATGATACTTTTCCAAGAAAACAGTTCCATAGTTGTTATTACATCCTCTATAGAATTGTAACTCACATTGTTTGCTTTCATTGTCTTCAAGTAGCTATTTAAGCTTTTGACAATGCTTTGCCAATGAGCAATTAAAGCTTGCTGAGCAACAGCATTAGCTTGAGAGCGACCTTTTACTAAACTTGCCCTGGAAGTCCTTGGTGCCTGTACAATGTTTGAAATATATTTAACTTGCATAAGCACATTGTACCCAAAAAAATTTCATAAGCACACAAACACAGGTTGCCGGCTTTGGTCAGTCATCCACTCTTTCAAGATGTGGGCACTCCCTGTCTACATCCCAGGGCACGTGGAAAAAGCTTAATTGTTTAAAAAAACTACCAAGAGTAGTAGCTATTGAATCATGCTTAGTGAAGTAGCTTAGAAACAACCTGAATGCATAACCCAAGCAATGGGGAGATTTCTTTCTTCAGATTGTCTCGTATCATTCCATATATCTTCTCAAGGAAGGCTGTAAGTTGCTGCTTGAAAAGTAATGCTGGATACTTAGCCTCAACCTGTCGCAAGTCATCCAGTCTACTAAGCCCCCGACTGTTAAGAAATGAAAGTCCAGAACTCTGAGGAGATGCCCTTAGCCCCTGAATAACATGAAAAATTAGAAAAAAGAAAAAAAATGACTAGAAGATGCAAGACAGTTCTATAAAACACGAATTTACTTGAGACATTCTCCCAAAGAGAGAAGCAGATGATGTTCTCCGTCTTTGTGGTGTCAAGCTAGCAGCACCACTTGCTTTGAGTGTGTGTTGCAGCAGCAGCAGCAATGTGGATGAATTAGATAACCAGTAGGCTAAGACATCATTGTTATCAGGGACCTTTGATAAGATAAACAGGTAGCCAACATCAGTCCTATCTAGTCAGTTACCACTAGTTTGAGGTGAAAGCAAAATCAGAAGGCAATATATTGTGATTTTGTATAAAAGAAAGGGCAATCTGATATTTGAACACCCAAAAGATGATACTTTACCTCAATGGAAGAAGCTATTGTCTGAATGATACGATCAAAAACAGTTGTCCTTTCAACTTCAAATGACCTCCAGTGAAGAAGACATTTGTATATGACACAGGCTGCAACTGGTTTCCCCCCGGAGAATCCCAAGTTCTGTGAGACACATTTGATCAGCAGGTCCTGGTTCTCCTGAATCAAAAATGCAGATTACAAGAAAAGAATTAGCAAGAGGTTAAGATCTTAGAGGTATCAAGATTATGACCCTTGGTCCTCGATGGAACAAAAAAATGCATTTTACCATCTCTCATTAATGTTGTTTACTACATCATTACTGGATTAAGAAATCAATAAAATGAGTGCTTTACTTGCCAAAAGCCACTTACCTGCTGCTTTTCATTGAGAGATTTCTGTGGTTTTTCCTCAGATTCTGGTTCACGAGCATTTGACGCAGCAAGAATTATGTCCTGAGATATGTAGTCCACAGAGAAAGAATTTAGAAACAAAGCCTTAATCTGAATACATTACAGTAGCTGATCTATCAAAAAAAAAAAACATTCCCCTCACCGATGCCACCTTCACCTCTCCATTTGCAACATTCCCATTCACAGGAGTCCTCTGCAATTTAATAAATAACATGAAATTCTAGAACCCTTTAGATCACAATGCTATGAAAAAGAACAGATGAAAATTCCATTTCAACCTGGATAATCATTGATTTTGGTCGTGCAGACAAAGATTTCCCTGTTGGTGACATAGTCAGTGCCTGTTGACGAAGCACTTGATTCTCTGACTCTGAGTTGGAAAGTTTCTCCTCCAGCCTGCAATATAAATGAACCTTTAATGTATAAAGCAAAAAAAAAAAAAAATCTATAGAGAGGGAGAGGAGGGGGGAACATGTGTGCATGCAAAGCGCAGACACAGGTAAAATCAAATGGATGACTATAAGCTATGAGAAAAGTACCCACTTGCAAACACAAGTATCGCATTACAAGGGTAAAGTTATGAAGGCTGATGTCAAGTAGGCAGACAAGAAAAGGGAAGGATTGCATTAATTTAATCAGGGATAAGCTGATCATCAATGGCATACATGCAATTCTATCATATGGCATAAGTACTAATATCCAACCAGTTCCACTCCATGATGCATTCACAAACCTCTGGACTGATTCCTGAAGCTGATCCATTTTTTTCGCTGCATCTTCTAGTTTCTTAGCCAATTCTGAGTTTCTAGCCTCACCATCTGCATGAGCTTTCCTTGCCTCTTCTGCTGCCTGTCTTTCTGAGAGCAGCAAAGCCTGAACGGTTGCAGAAATTTATTCAGGTCCCAGTAGCATCCACAAAAGCAATGTTCTAGCTATCATTAATGTTTTAAAAACTGTTTTATCATAAAAAGTTAAAATATCAACACAAAACAGGTTCATCTGTCAAATTTCGAACACAGTCAAACCCATGTGCTTTGTTAAATTCAGTGAACACGTACAAATTTTATCAGAAAAGTTGGTAACAGGGATGGATAGGTCTAAAGTCTCACTATTTCAAAATGTTATAAATATAAAAAGGAACGTGTTTGAGAAAAATTAGGCAGTCCTATTAGCATGTGCCAGCCTGCAGTTTCTTGCAGGTCAAGGTAGATCTACATAACAGTGAAGAGCTGATGACACATGCAAACATACTGCATAGGAAGATGCACAAACTCCAAAAAAATCCACAAAAAGATCCCAGGAAACATTTACATGCAGGGGCATTTCAAGCAACAAACTGAAATGATTAATTAGTTTCAAGGGAGGGATTTCTACAATAGCACATGGTTTTTGAAGTTCACTTTGCAGTCATCAGTCATGTAATAGGTAGAAGTTCTCATCATTGCCGGTAGTTAAGAGAATAACCACCTGATAGTCTTCTTATAAGATGCATGCAAATGATAAGAAAAGATATATATATATATATATATATATATATATATATATATATAAAGCTACCATGATCATTCATATTAAAGTACTTACCTTCAAACTTTCTACCTCAGCTGTTAACGATTCAACCTTTTCTGTGTCTTGAACTATTACAGGGGTCTCCTTAATAATCGGAGGTGCTTCTTCAATTGCTTTCCGAGCTTCCTCTTGTTCTTTGATTACTCTGGCATTTGCTTCTTCAACTTGGATTTGCATCTCACGCAACGCATCTTGTAACTTGGCAATTTCTTGTGCCTTTTCCTCTTCCAGATCAGTCTGCAATTCAAATGAACACCAGATGAAATTGTGCCCAGTGCAGTTTGTATTGCCAGCACTGATATCAAAGAAAATACAGTACCCTCAATCTCTTCTCTAACTGCAATCGCCATGTTAATTCTTCCACACGCTTTTCTAATTTGTCCTTTGCTTCTTTAAGGGCCCCTGTTTCCTTTGCAGCCTGAAAACTTATATTAATTAGTATTATCTGAATCTTTCCCTCTAAAACAACACTAGCCACCTTAAAAGTATTTTTTTTAAAAAAAAAATAAGGAATTTGATTTAACCATTTTGAGCTTCCTAAGCTCTCTACGAGCAACCCTTTGCCTCCAACCACATTGAGAAACTAATGCAGCCTTCTGAAGTCTCTTGTAATAAGAATATGCTATGTGGTGACGCAATTTCGCCTGATAGACACCAAGACAATCAAAGTAGTAAACTCAGTTTCAAATTAAAAAGAATAAAAGTCAACTTGATTCCAAGTATAATAACAGAGATGTATGACCAGCATTCTTTAAGAGTTGAAGAGCTGTGTTTATATACTATAGGAGAATGTGATTGCAAGAGGTGTGAGGATGGGACCTGGATAATAATCGCAGCTTTAGTTTGCTTTCTGAATCGGAATTCATTGCGAGCAGTCATTGCCCTTAAGCCTGTCTGCAAAGAGATCGCTGACAAACATAGAGTCAAGTAGGCTTTCCTGGCAGTGTATAGCCTGAAATTCTTCTGAATTTTTAAAGCTGCTGCTTCTTGCCGCAACCCTTCATATAGCTTGCGGGCCGATACACCTAATATTAATGGCAAAAAACAAGGGTGTAGCTTCATCAGGATTTTTGTGGCTAAAAACAGCGGTGGAAATTGAATATGTGCAGTCATGGCAACCAATATACTATGTATAAAAACTTACCTTATAAACAATACATTTAGGGTGATTGGATAGAAAAATTTACTCACCAACCATTTAAACTTTATGCATCGTGGATGATTTTATAAGTGATTTCATAACTCACCTGTCTTATATGTGCATGTGCACACAACTGTTTCTGTACAGATGCAATAAAACTTGCAAAAAATAAAAAGAAACACATGCACACCAGCAATTGGTCAATTGACATCACCAAGCCTAAAATGCTCCAATTCATGCGGTAGAAGGGTCAGTTATAGCCTTTTTTATAAAGATGGGCTAATTTGACCAAATTGTATGGTACAGGGACATCTAGTGATTTTAATCCAAATTCAAACATGAATGAACCTGGGTACATGTGTCTACAGTCTGTCACTGGACTATGTTGTCACTACTTAATGTACAACAAATGAACACAGTAAATAATATCAGAAGCCAGTTACAAACAAGTTTGGTTTCAAATGAAGTTAAGAGGATACCTCGGCAATGAGATTGTAAATGGAAGGCAGCCCGACGCAATGAAATGAACTCTTTGCGTGCAATATACGTGCGGATTTGCCTTTGTATGGTTCTAGCTGCATTTCCAAGTACCTCTGTTCTTCTTGCATCCAGTTCAGCCATCTGACCTGCTCTGAGAAAGACTTTTGTCTTGCCTATCTGCAAAACCAGTCATGTTGAACATGGTAAGATAACTTGTAAATTCCACTGGCAAGATGCAATATAGACAAAGACAATGTACAGATTGACAGCATCCAGGAAATACCAAGAAACATAACATAAACAAGAATTTGGGGACTTTTACTAACAGGTTTCCACACATACACGTGCAGATTGTAAGTATTTCACGGTAGTTATCATTTTTAAGGATTCAGAGATTCCAGTGAAACTCCTAAATTCCATGCTGATGAGAATGGGACATTTCATCTGGGCATCTTACACTGCCTATCCCATAATGTGTTAATGACAGGACATGTACAAATGTGATGGTAATCAGCAATCACTTCCTGGTCATCTCTCCCTGGAACACCTAACATAACTTAGATACTAATTGCAATCCTATTTTGCATAGGCCACCTAAAATTTCAACTGAACACCATTGTAAGCTTTGAAGCTCAATAAAAAACTGAATCATAAAAGCTCAGTAACCTCCCCCCCTCTATGCCAATCAGTCCTCACACAGAAGATCCAGTTATCTGGCAAAGAGAGTAGCAGCACAGGCAAATGGCTTTATTTCATGTGTCACCACACATACTGATAGAAAAGTAAGAGAAAATTAACAACCCTCTGCTCATCCCTTCATACATTTGATCCCTCTCCACCAGTCCTATCACAATGTCCAGGATAGATATGGTAAATTATATCCCTGCTGCAGAAAGATTCAAGGATGAGGAGTTAAAAGAGATAATATCATTACCTGATAACCTTTCAATCCCATTTTATCCAAAATCATTTGGCAAGCAACCTTGTCATCATGGCTGTATAGGAAAAAGACAACAGGAAACACAGAAAAATAATGAACTGCATGGAATGAAAAGGAAGTGCTAAAGCAAGAGGTATGAAGAATTTTTTTTTGTTACTTCAAATTATGACTTACTTTCCTTCCAAAACTTCTGGAGCAAGAACGCCAAAACGGAGAAGAAACTCATAAAATGTCCGCCTTGTAGGATACCCAGCACAGCTAATCCTAATTGCCTCAAGAACACCCTGAATGAAAAATAAATTTCACAATTACTTTAATGGTTAGTATTGCAGCACATAATGGTTTAACTTGTTCATTTGAAAATATAAATGAAGAACGTCAAACAAAGAATTACATAAAATATATAGCCTGATTATACTTACACCACAGCGTAGTTGCTGGATAATATTAGCATTCTCAAATATTGCAGGCTTTAGTAAATTGTTTGGCTTCACACATCTGATATAGTGAGGCTCTGTAGAATTCAAGGTCTCCATCAAAGATTGGAGTTGTAGCTGCAGTGTTTAAAACATATTATATCTAAAAAAATTGAGTAAAAGTATAACAGCACTAGATTTATTAAAAACTAGCAAGCATGCAATTTAAATGCATTAATAATGAATCTTACAACCATGGGGAGACAAAAAGCACCATCATACTTCAAGTTTGGTGCACATCTATCTAGCAGTACTTTAGTGTTCCTCAAAATGAGTGGCATGCTACATTATTGAGGATTTCACAAAGTGGTTATTTCTCTATTAACTTTCAGTTGCAGCATGTCAAGTTGATTTGGTTATTCTATCACCGTTGCATTGCCATTGATCATAAATTTGTTCCATAATCAACAAGTAGGTGCCACCATTGGGCTCTTATTTTCACAAAATAAGGTCATCGATTACAACAAGTCACTTCATTCAATCTAGGAAAACTGAGAAGAAAGTAAATCATCTCATACCTTAAAACGTGACCCAATGGAAGAAAATTTAGATGACTTCGAAGATTCCTCTGCAAGAGGAGGAAATAGGCCAGCTGTAAAAGGGCATTTGGAAGCTGTCAAAAGATCCTGATGTTCTGCCACTACATAATCTTTGTTTTTGTCTAGGAACTGATCAGCCAAATACATCACCTGGAAGGAGAAAAGGAAAGAAGTATTTCAGAATCGATTGAAGTTTAAGAAAATTAAACAAAAAATATAAAGACGAACTGTTTTACCTCCCCTGCATAGTGAGATATGGTAAAGCTAGTACGAGAAAGCTTAGGCTTGATGAAGCGCTTGTTGTTTTTAAATGTCTGGTACAGTTTCTGAGCAAATGTTTCATGTGTAGATTTAGGAAACATGCTGTAAGAAGCAATTATAAGTACATGAGTCTCCAGCCAAGCAATTTTTTTTTCAAATCATAGAATCAAATACTAGCTACATACCAGGCTTCATCAAGAAGTGCTATGATACCCCCAGGTTTCTGCAAACAATTGTACAAGACAGTAAACACTATGAGAGATAAAATAGAGAATGGGACAAGGCATAAATGGATGAAAGAATATATTGCAATAGGACACAGATCCACTGATTATTCAGTGTCCTGTCAAGCATAATATCATTCAAACAAATGAAAATTATAGAAATGAAATACAATGTCAAGCAAAAGTAAAAGACCTTCTCAATCAGATCCAACACATCTTGGTTATCAACAAATTCTATGTAGCTCCAGTTGATTTCTTCTTTTGTATATTCTTCTTGTTCCATTTTAAATACATGCTGCAAATAATAACAAGTTGACAATCATCATGTATTAAAACACAGCAAGGTATAAAATGCAAATGAGTAACCGAGGATTATGTCAAAAAAATTCTAAACCTGATTAAAATGCTGTTGAAGTTTTTCATTTGTAAAGTTGATACAGAACTGCTCAAAACTACATAATATGACAAACAGTCAGCTGTAGCTGTACGGAAAAATACTACAATATAGCAAATAATATTTGAAAATCAAAGGCTTACCTATTGAACTTAAAACTTTCAAAACCATATATATCAAGAACTCCAATCAACGATTTTGAGTTTGGATCTTGCCCAATAGAATTGTTAATTTTATCCACAAGCCTGCAGAAAAATAAGTTGTTAAAATCTGAAATATTTGCAAATGTGGTTGAGAACAAGCACCAGTTTAGTGGGAAAAAATATTTTAGTTCTCTTTATTTTATTCTTCATGGTGATAAAAATTACAAACTGCAACTCCACATATACACACACAGAGCATTGTGAAGGTAAACCCTTTACCAATCAAATAAGCGGGAATAAATGGTTTTAGCTAAGGCATCCCTGCTAAGAACCGCAGCAAGAGGATCGAGAGTTCTTGTAATAACCTCTTCAGGTGTTACCATCACACGCTGTATCAACGCATCTTCCAAGCTCTTGGCATCACACCTACAGCACACCATAAATTACTAGATGTTTATGCTGCAAAACCAGCATATGTAATAAAGATCACAAAATGAACCAGAACACATAAAGGGAATAAATAAGTTGTACTTTAGTAGTTCTGCTGTCATGTTGAGATGGAACCTAGATTTCTGGTCCTTGATAACAGATGAGTCTATTTCCTCTCCTTTTGCAAATTCAATGTTCCCAAGATGCAGAATGGCAGCTACAACCCTAAAAATCGCCTCCTGGCAGAGATGGTGTATAAAATGTGTGAAATGAGCAAGAGCACATCATTTTTTAAAGCTAACACAAACACTGACCTGCTCTTCCTCACTAATGCCAACTATATCCATTGCCCTTCTGGTTGCAAGATATTCCTCAGCATCATCTACTCCATCTAACTTATAGCAGTTGGTCTGATTCAGGTAATGGAATGATTTGGGGTTTTCCAACTTATACCTCTCTCTTTCCTGAAAATTCACAGGGAAAACAATCAATTAGTGCTTGAAAGTACAAGCACAGGAAGTACTAAGCATTTGCACTCATTTCAATACAAGCATAAAGCATGAGTACCTCCAGCGGTGCAGCACACAGAAGGTAAAAACAGTGATAGTTTCTTTCAGGGTCAGAAACTTGGCAAACACGAGACCTTTCAAGTAAATAAGTACGTATAGCTGCTCCTGATATCCTCCCATTCTTGTCAAATTGAATCTCAACAAATTTACCAAATCGACTGCATTGTGATACCAAGATAAATAAGAAGAAAATATCAACCAATTCCCTTGACTAACTTATGCACAAAACACTCTGAACAATATTTTTCATATATTCAAAAACACATTTAAATCAGAACGAAAAAGAAGTTCAACTGAAGAAGTTTCGAACTGAAGAAGAACATTAGTCAGTATGACCATAAAAGGACCATTGATTCATTTAAATCAGAAGAACAGTGTGTTCTAAAACAAGGAAATGTGATGCCACTGATCATATTTATAGTCTACAATCATTCAAATAATCACTCTTCTATCAAATTTATATTTTCCAGCATTGCTTCAGGAAAAAGAAACAAGGTGCTAAATTCATAATTATTTCAACTTATTCTTCATTAATCTTTGAGTCGATGCTCTCTTTATAATTCAACATCTCCAGTGAAGATCACATAAAAAATCACTATTTTATTTAATTACCCAAATAGTGAACAAGTACTCACCTGGAGTTGTTGTTCCTAACAGTTTTGGCATTACCAAATGCTTCAAGAACTGGATTAGACTGAAAATTTTCAATGAAACAGAAACACCATGTCAGGGAACATGTGCTACATGGTGAAAATCAAGGGATTTAAAACATAGTCATAGAAAGAGAAGCCCTTCATCTTACTTCTAGCACTTGTTGTTCAACAGTTCGCCCTTCCACACCTGATCGACCACCCATGTATGCAAGATACCGCATAAGCATCTTTGTTGTCTCGGTCTTACCAGCACCACTTTCTCCACTAACTAGAATCGAGTTACTCTTTCCCTCGTTGATCATTTGCCTATGATAAAAGCATAGAATTAAGAAAAAATGCAAGGAAAATGTGAGGTCGGATAGAATAAATGGAAGTTACCTGTATGCAACATCTGCAACTGCAAAAACATGAGGGCTTAGCTCTCCAAATGCAGCACCTTTATATTGTTCCATCATGTGCGTATCATACAGATGTGGTAATCTTTGGAATGGATTTATTGCAATCAGTATATTTCCAGTGTATGTCTGCAGAACATATGAGAGGACATTTATTGAGCAGATTAAATAAAATCTGGGTCCTTTTTCCGAGGAACTTCCCAATTCAATGCTTACTTCTATACCTAAATTAGAAAGAGAATTTCAGAATGCGTCTTACATATATTTCATTAAGTTCATATCTTGCAGCCAAGTTATGCAGAACTCCTGGTTCATGCAAGTATGACAGCTTTGTCATGTCATCTACACCTCCAGGAGGAGCTTCAGTATCCTTTGGAAATACTTTGGAGATATTTGCAACAACCTGCAATTAGTATTCCAGTAATTTGAGAATCATAGGACTGTAATTAGAAAGAGACATTAAGAGGGACAGGATATAAGGAAATTCCGTGTGACAATGACAAAATGAAGCAAAATCTCAACCAATATTAAAATTGAAGTTACACATCAGCTCTAAAGTTTACTAATTGCTAAGAATTTTTACATCTATAAACTAGTGAATTGATTATGTGGGATTGCAGATTCTATATACAGAATAAATGTCAATCACAGAGTTGTTGGGTCTCTCAGGAGATATCATTTGCATTCTTCTATACTTCATATAGACATGACACACAAGCTAGTATGAACTCACTGTTTTCCCATTAGTGGCTTGAACATGAACTTGTTCACCGTTGATCCTGAGAACTTCTCCATCAATCCATGCCAAAACAGGGTCTTCAACCCATACATGAGAACCTACTATAATGTTATCTGCTGTAGCCTGCAAACATGATCACATTAGGCATACACAGCAATGCATAGCATGATATTTACATCGTAGATATCTAAAAAGATAATAATTATATCTAGAGTTGATTAGAGACAAAAAAAAAAAAAATGTCCTCTTTGGCTATGTTAATTGATGTTTGCGGCATATAGAGCATGCAAGACATCAACTAAAGAAATAAAAGAACTACTTTTCCACTATGAACTAACCAACCTATGATGGGAGAGAGAAATGGAAAAAAGCGGATAGCAACAATTTCTAAATTTCAGTTATAGCCCAGCATTGCCACAGAGACGGCCATGCTGTTTTAACTGCATTTCTACCATTGCCAAGATTGCATGTGAAGTCAAATCTACAGTTGACAATTTAATAACCCGCTCCCCCAAAAGAAAAACTTCCCACATTTCAAGCTATGCAGCAAGAATTATTGATTAGCTGATAATCACAAGATTATATCAAAATAGGCTAGTTTTGAACCGTGCACGGTGAACAAACTATATTATTTCGAGCTGTTCATCCATATATTTAGGAAATGCAAATAATCTTCCATTATTTCTACATATTTTTAGGAAACAAACCATGTCTCCAAGAATCATATTTTACAAAAGCTTCCCGTATTTATTTTTAGGAAACAAACCATGCCTAACTACCACCTCCGCTTCATGTGCCCCCCTCAACACAACAAAAATGAAAACAAAAGAAAATCTATTAATTCTAGGATTAGCATATCATCTAGCAATGCGTGTTATTTAAACAAGCTTAAATCGAACCATAATCCATTCCTGCTCGGCCATAAAAATTCAAAAAAAAAAAAAAACGTTTCGAAGAACTCAAATCACAAATCATACTCCATTCATGTGTCTCACAACTTATAATTATTAAAAAAACATAAAAGAAAAAAAAATTCCCTTGCAATCCATTGATTCAACTAATTGGCAAATAAAGGAAACTAAGAAATCAAGCAATCCAGAAACAAGAAGAGTAAATTTTATTTTTAACCTACCATGACGATCCTATACTGCGATCTTCTTAACTCATTGAATAAATTAATGACCGAGTGAAGGAGAAGAGGAAGTAATCAATGAGTCGGATCGGAAGATCACGCACGACTTGTAGTTGTTTAGAGTATAAAGCTTTAACGGCAATCAATCTTGAAGAAGAGAAACAAGGAGGTAGGCGATAGCAAGAAGCAAACCGAAAGTTTTTGAACAATTTTTAGCAACACAAAAAATTAGTATAACAATAATAATAACGCTTTTTGGTTTTATTTATTCAGTAGCTGGTTTGTGTATTTCTGGTTTTTGTGAAAAAAAAAAAAGAAACAAGTTAATGGAAGCTTATAAATACAACAAAAAAGAAAAGAAAGCAAGGCCAAGCTGTAAGCTTCTCTGTCTTAGTGGTCAAGTGGGGTCTAGTGAGGGAGTGGCTGGTTGGCCGTTCGTGGTCGCGCACAAACAGTGGTTTCTTTTTATGTTTTCTTAGGTAAAACCGACATTAGAAGGAGATAAGACAACAAATCATGTTTTGTGTTTCGGACATGTACTCCCTGTTTTTTTACTGCATCAGCCCTCGCTTTCCCCAGGAGGAGGGATTTTTTCTTTTTTTCTCATCGAGGTGTCTTCTCAAATAATTTTAAAATATATTTTTATATGAAATGACATATTTAAAATAATTTAATAAATATTTTCAATTACTTAACATTTGGTTCAAATAAGAAAGAATAAAGATATTGAATATAGAAATAAATTTGATTGAAAAAATAAAAATAAATATATTTCTAAGATAATTTTGGAGTAAATTCTTATACTTTTAAAATAGAAGATATAAAGATTTTTTAGTATTTTCAGTAATTTAAGCACAGTAAAAAGACAAAATCACTCTTAAAATAAATAAAAAAATATTTTATATTTGCATCCAAGGGTGTTTTTTTTCTTTACATTGTGTTTTTTTTTTTTTACAACCAACTCCACTTAAGAGCTATTTGATGATTTAATAAATATAAATATTATTAAAAAAATTATCATGCGCATGCGTTCAACGTGTCCATGCATGGGCGACTCTTGTAGAGTTTTCCCGCAACCAAATATCGTCTTTCACTAAAGCTTTTAAATACCTCTTCATAATTCAGCAACATGTGTGGCCAAAGAGCCTTAAGAGGCCTCTTTTTTTTTTTTTCCTCATATTCTCTTTTTTTTCTTTGTTTTCCACGTCAACCCTTTAAATTTTAAAGCAGTCATTCAAATAGTTTTTCTTTTTAGATTTGGTGTCTATTTTTTTAATTAATATTTTTTAATTGAAATAATTTATAAAATTAGATTTTTTTTCAATTTTATCATTCTTTAATTTTTCACATATCAGATTTGATTTCGATTTTTTTTATTGTTATTTGTTTTATTTAAGATGATTTTTAAAACTAAAATTTTCTTGTAATTTCATCCTTCTTTGATTTTTTTTTCCCTATAAGATTTGGTACTCCTTTTTATTACTATTTTTTTAGCAAGTTTTTAAATTTGATATTTTTTTCTCGATTTTACCATTCAACGTTAAATTAATTGAGAATTAAAATTGGGCTCAAGTCTAAGATTCCATAGGTTGCGAATTTAGAAGATTAACCTGGGTTTAGGATATCTGTTTAAATTTAATTATTTTTTTCCTTTTATAAGCTCATGTTTTTTCAATTTCTTTCTATTAACATTTGATTGATTAAAAATTAATCTGTGTTTCTTTTTTTTTTTGAGTTATCCTAAATCTTATGTCCATGATCGTAGTGTTAGTGGGTTAACAGGTTTAACTTGGGGTTTTTTGAAAAAAGATTTTTTTTTTAGTTTCTCCTTTCGACATTGAATTGTTTGATAACCGAACTTTATAATTTTATTTAATTTGCTTTCAATAGGGTTAATTTAGTGTCACAACCATATTGTATATATAGCATATTCACTCGAATGAGCTCAAGTCGAGTATTTTTATTTTTTATTATTTGTTTTATTTTATTTATTATCATTGTATTTACTGTTATTTTTTTGTTGTTATTTTTAATTCAACTCAATCAAATTAATAACCTGAATATTGATTTTTTATATATATAAAACGCTTTTATCATTTTAACATGTCTTTTTATATTGAAAAAAAAAAGGATTAATCCATGACATAGTATTTACCACCTATCTAGCTAGTAGTGAAAGAATAGGAGTGCATCATTACAACCATGAACAACCGCTAACCCATTTCAATGCCCCCCTTTATTAACCCCATTTTATTAGTCAAGTGGTCGGCTCAAGAGATGGGCCAGGCTGCGTTTATTATTTTCTATTTCGTTCAAAGCTGGCTAATGAATTGAATTGAATAATAATAATAATAACAACAAAAGGATAAAAGCTTTTGCGATCATTTTAAAAAAAGTGTTCACGCGCTCATAGTAAATTAAATAAATTATTTAAAATCATGCATATCTCATTTGTATATTACGTGAAGGAAAGATCAAATATGGGTTTATTTACTTAATTAATTGACAAAAGAAAAAAAAAAGAATAAATCCGACTTTTATTTTTCTAGCTCGAAGAGGCGGGGGAGAGTTCTGATTATTTTGCCTTTGTATTCTTTCTTTTTTTAATCGTAAATATCTTTCTTTTGTTGTGACACGATTGGAAGAGATTTTTATTTAATTATAATCAAGATTTTGGTATGGTTTTCTTTGGAATGTAATTCGAGCCATAATCATCATTTCGATAATTGAAGATTACGTAGCTGAATTACGGCCCTTTGAAGAATTATTGTAAAATTTCAATTATCCTCTTACGGTCCTTCATTATCAAAATTTTGTAATTGATCGATGTATCAAAAATCATATTGAAATTCTGTATTTGTTAGATTTAAATTGTTGAATTTAAGCTGAATTGATATAATTTAATATATTAGAAAAAAAAAACCATAATTTAAGTTCTAATATTTTATTTTTCTTACTTGTGTGAATTAATAGATCTTCTAGGCATATTATTTATTGAATTAGTCATCTTTATTTGTGAGAATAGAATAGACCGGGTTAAACGATCCATATTCATCCAAATTGTTTTATTACTGTTTTTACCTTTAGACAATCTTGATATAAAATATATTATAGGTCCTGTTTATTTGCTGGAAAGTAGTTTTTTTTTGAAAAGTGAATTCTGAAAAAGTATTTTTTGATATTTGGTAGTGTAATGAAAAATAAATTGAAAATTTTTTTTCATTATTTGGTTATGTCATAGAAAATAAGCTGGAAAATAACTTATTAATATTTTTTTTCTCAAGTTTATTAAAATAATAAGGAACAAATCTTACAAATTAAAAAGTTGAATGAAAATGAAATTGAAAAAAAAATATAATTTTATAAATTATCTAAAATAAAATAAATAATAATTAAAATAATAGAGATCAAATCTAAAAAATTAAAAAAAATAAAAGGTGAAGAAATTAAAATAATAATAATCAACATTTCATAAATTATTTCAAATAAAATAAGTAACAATAAAAAAAATAATGACCAAATTTGATAGATAAAAAATTTTCAATAAAAAAATGATAAGAAAAAAGCAAATAGTAATTATAAAAATAAGGACCAAAGTTAATATAAAAATTAAATTTTAAGAGATGAAATTAAAAAATAAATATTCAAAACAAAATATATATAGCAATTAAAAGTTTGAGGATCAAATTTGATATAATTAGAAAATAATGACATTTCTAAATTTTTCACAATTTTCGGAAAGTGTTTTCCGCCCAAATTTTCCAGGAAAACACTTTCCTGAAAACTAAGCCAAATTTTTCTTTGACTGGAAAGTGTTTTCTGTTGACCAACTTTACTAATGGCAAACAAACACAAGAAAGTTTGGAAAATGATTTCCCGAAAACCACTTTCCGGAAAACAAACACAGTTAAAAGGGAAAACACTTTCCTAGAAACCAAACCAAATTTTTCTTTGATCGGAAAGTGTTTTCCATTGACCAACTTTCCTAATGACAAACAAACACAGGAAATTTTAGAAAGTGGCTTCCCATAAACTACTTTTCGGGAAACAAACATGGGCATAATATCTTCTTATTTTCATTCCAGAAATTGAAAAAGGTTGTAATTTTCCTGAAGGTTTCTGATGCTTTATTTTCGCTTACTTACATGCATATTTTGTTATAAACTTTGTTACTTCTCACTTCATGTGTTAGACCATCAATAATACTTTTTTGAATCCCTATACATCTTAGTGTTTCCATGGTGAATTGTAAATCTAGATTCATGGGCCTTTTTAAAATTTTCTTATCTTAATGCCTTATTATCCAATAGATAAATTCGTCTGGCAATACCTATTGCCAGGATTCTATTTTCTAAAGTTGAAAAAGGTGTTTAATATTCTGAGTTCACTCTAAGTCTCATCTTCTCTGCTTTAGTATCCTTTTATTAGGCCTCTAAAATCTTATCTCACAACATTAATAATACTGTGATTTGTGCCAATAAGAATCTTCTAAGACCCACATATAGTTGTGACCTTATTTTCCCTAACTTCACAAGTTTATTTCGATTCTAAAGTAGTAAATTACCAATCATAGCCTTGTCATTCCATCTTAAAACATTAAACACCATGTTTGTTTTTCTTAGATGGTAGTCAATGATGCAATTATAGTTTTTAATTAACTTCACTCATCTTTTTTTGTGTACGTGTAACTTTTTTTGTGACATCAAGTATTTTAAAATCTTATAATTTGCATTTGAGTCCCATATAAATAATATCTCAAAACTCTTAGAGAAAATATCATTGTTGCAAATTTCAAGTTATACACTAGATAATTCACTTCATGTTGCTTCAATTGTCTCAAAGCATATGCAATTACCTTCCATGTTGCATTAGTATATAACCAAGACCCTTTCCAAAAGCATCGTTATACACAACAAGTCCCTCTTATCCTGCAAGAAGAGTCAATATTAGGGTCGTAGTTAATCTTTTCTTCAATTCTTGAAAGCTATCTTTACACTCTTTTAATCATTCAAATTTAACTTCTTTTTAGGTCGATCATTTCATTGGAGAGGCTATGGTAGAAAATCCTTCTATAAACCTTTGATAATACCATATCAATACAAGAAAACTATGAATTTCAATTATATTTTTAAGTCTTTCCCACTTTAAAATAGCTTCTAATTTCCTCTGGTCCATATATATACCCTTAATTGATATAACTTGTCCTAAGAATACAATTTTATCTAGCCAAAACTCACACTTATCCAACTTCACATATAATTGAATTTCCTTAGAACTTGTAACACATTTCTTAATTGATGTCCATGCTCTTCTTGTGAATTAGAATATACCAAAATATCAACGATGAACACCACCATATATTTATCCAAGTATGGTCGATAAACTCGATTTATTAGATTCATAAACATTACATAAGCATTTCTCAATCTAAAAGGCATCACTAAGAATTTAAAATGCTCTTAAATAGTCTTAAAAGTAGTTTTATGTACATCCTATTTTTTTATTCTTAATTGATGATATTCTGACCTAAGTCTATTTTTTATAACACTTAGACTCCCTTTAAATGATCAAATAGATCATCAATTAATGAAAGTGAATACTTGTTTTTCATTATCATCAATTGATGAAAGTAAATACTTGTTTTTCATTATCACTTTATTTAGTTGTCTGTAATCTATACAAACCTAAAATGTTTTATCCTTCTTTTTTCACAAATAATACATGAGCTTACAAGGCTCTGTTAGGTTGGATAAATCTTTTATCCAACAATTTCTGAAGTTGTAATTTCAAATCTGCTAAGGGCCATCCTATACGGGAGGGACTGAGATATAGATATTATTCATGGTAACACTTCATTGGACACTTCAATATCTTGTATAGGAGGTAATCCTAGTAATTCCCCAAGAAAAACATCTGGAAACTCTTTCAATATTGGGATATTATTCAACTTCATACTCTTCTTTTCAGTGTCCGCAACATATGCCATATAAGCAATACACCTCTTTCTCATTAATCTCCTTGTAGTTATTATTGATATTATACAATTTAGCACAACACGTTTCTTGCCCCTAAACTCTATTTCATTCACACTTGGTACCTTAAAGGTTAATGTCTTGGTAAAGCCATCCATACTAGCCTGATGCATGCTTAACCAATCAATTCCTAGTATTCCATCAAAATCATCCATCTATAATGGCACTATGTTTGCTTTCATGCACTAACCCCTTACTAATATAATACACTCCTTATACGTATCATTTATATTTATCATTTCTCCTGGATGTATACTAATATCTAGTCCTTTGTTCAATTTACATTTAGTTATATTTAGTTGAATAGCAAATCTATATGATACAAAGGAGTGTGTGGCTCTTGGATCTAATAAAGCATTCATTTTTTAGTGAATTAAGTGTTATTATACCCTTCACTACATCTAGTAAGGCCTTAACATCATCTTGATTTACATTATAAACTCTCTTATGGGTCATATGCCCTTAAACTTGAGGCCGACCCCTATTAGTGCTTGCTCCTGATTGAGTAGACCTCAATGAATCCTTCGTCAACCTATTTATAGTAATAGATTATTATTGGCTCTAGACTGAGGCCTAATTTGGACAATTACTTCTAAAATGTCCCAGTTCATCATACAAGTAACACTTATTTTATAAGCTTTTGCAATCCCTCCAATAATGCCCTTCTTGCTAATAAATAAAACACCTTCTTATTATCACCTTACAATCCCTAGAATGTTCTCTATTACAAATATCATATTATAGGAAAACTGACCAGGAGCGGTAGTTCTAAATAAACTTCATTCTTGATCTATCCCTGCACTATTTTTTCCATTTGGAATGCTTTTCTACTAGCTTGAGAAAACCTGTTAAATGATTTTTCTAAGGAAAAGTTTCTCCATCTTCTAAATGATTGTCCCTGCCATTTTCCACCACCTTTTATCTTATTTAGAAGGGGTGGTTTACCAGTGTAAGATGTAAGCTCTTCATCTTCCATACATCTTATTTTCATGTTTATCCATTTTTGGTTGCTCTTCATCAAACATTACCTCCAAATAATGGGCAAACTCAATCAGTTCCCTAGCTATTCTTAATAAAAAAAAAATGACTAACTTTTTTCTAAGCTCATCTCTCAACCTTTCAATCTAATGTTGCTTAGGGGAACCAAAATAGAAGCAAAAATTAGGAGATTATATAATCATCTCTTATACTCCAATAATGTCATACTTCCCCTAACAAAAAGTAAGAAGCCCATGCTTTTTACTCCTGTGATGCTGCCAAGAGTAGCACCTGGTTCCAAACTTAATCTAAAAGTCCATTAACGATAACACTTTCATGGTTTTTCTCTCTCACATAACTGCCCACCATGAATATGCACTATCAAATAGTAGTCATATCATATAGTTGACCTATACTTCCTCTAAATAGAAATTTGAGTTGGAGATTTTCTTACCTTTTAGAGTCAATGTTTAGCTACCTCTACATCTTTCTCTTTTTATGAATGGGACAAATCACATCTCTCTCATATTTTTTATTTAGTGCACTAGATTGAGGGTATTTTCTTCGCTCGCAACATTTGTTACTCTCACCATACCCAACACGATAGCCTCATAATTTGCTTTAAAGTGTAGGATCTTTATATGATAAAGATGCTCTTCGTGGCGCTATAGACAATAACTTATTGGATTATCCCCTCCTGCTGGATGCCTCAAACTATGGCAATGATGAGGAGATATTTCTGGGGGTAACAGACTCCCCCTAGACTAATTATGATGGCACAACCGGTGAATGAGATGTAGTATCTCCTAAGGGATCTCCCATATGATCCTTTCTACAATCAATAAAAGATGGGTCGGTTCGAGTTACCGTTCTAGTATGAACCATTTTGTAATAAACATTGCCTATTCATTAGTAAAACCACTTTTTAATAACATAAGTCCACTAAATCATATTTAGATGCTTTGATATCGATAGCAACAACCCTAAATTTTTTATGCATTTCTAGTGATTTAACAATATCATATAAATGAAAACAATGTAATTTTTCTCGTATCTATCTCTTACTCCATTATCCCATGATGTACATATTATATTTCAATGTGAGTCCTACAATAAATGGAATGTCATGATATATATACATATTTAAATTTTGGATTTTTTTTATTAGATTATCAATTTCAACACTTAGGTCCCTTGCATCCAAACATAACATTAAATCTTATCCCAAATGAATTTTAATATCAAGGTTGACACCTACAACACATTTCATATGCATTGGAACCTATCAATGGTTTATCATTACAAAAGGGTAGAGATTTTCCTATATAAGACCCTACCTAAAATTTCATCATGTTATTTCATGCATAAAACCACTTTACAAGATAACCTTATCACCACCTAGGTAGCCTCAATTATACCCTTACATAATTTTTGCATTTCTCTAATTAATGATCTTGTAACATATTCTTAGGACAATTCTTAATACTTCATAATAGTTCTATAATAATTCTATAATCCCCAATTTAATTACATATATGGCATATAATATATTATAAATTCCTTAAAGGACCACCAAAATGATTATTAAGAGTCTTTTTACATCAAACTTACATGCAAGAACCAAATGAAGATTATAACATCTCATATATGAGATTTATACCTATAACAAAACTAATAAATTAAAAGACAAAGTCAATGTTGTTCAACAGATTAGAATGAACCTGTAACATATATAACAATAAATGAAATATTGAATATTCACTTACACATTTTATAAATAAAAAAGATTAACACTTGTAATCATATTAACAACCCTTAAAATTACATTATCCCACACGTAAACAAAATATCCTTAATTTTTCTCCTCAAATTTTCAAATAAATTATAACAACAAATTATATATTTATCTTCATCTAGGTGAAAAACTTAGATATTCATTTAACCAAGTCCTTGTCCCAATATATGACTTATTTATTTTCATTCATTCATCCAAGTCTCCATTATTATGGTGAACTTATTCTCCATTTAAATTGAGTTCATATCTAAATGGCTAACTTATTTATCATTTAAATCAAGTTTCTATCCAAATACCTCACTTATTTTTTTTCATTTAAATCAAGTCCCCGTCTAAACAGCTCATTTATTTTTGTTTAAATCAATCCATTTCCCAAAAGTCCCTACATGGCTGACCCTAGGTATGCAATTTCCCCTTGATTAGGATAAAACTAAAAAAAAAATACCATTAAAAAAATGAGACAAAAAAAAAATCAAGTTAATCAAGTTAATTTGTTAAACCCGTGACATAAATCATAAGATTAAAATAACTATATAAAAAGCAAACCATAATAAATTATGGACTTAATTTTTAATAAATTAAATATTAAAGAATAAAATTAGAGGAAAAAGCATAGACTTAAAGATTTTTAAAAAAATACTATTACAATTACAATGAATAATACATCAACTCTCTTGTCTATATATATATATATATATATATATATATATATATATATTGTCAATGCTAAAGAAGACAATGCAGAATGTAGCAAAAAAAAAAACCTTTTATTTTTTCCTTGTATCGTCTTGTCAGTATATACTATATTTAAAACACTAGAAATTCTATTTTTTTTCATTTCCATTTCGCTATATCACGCATACTTTACTTATTCAATCATTTTTCAAATCTTTTTCCTTTCATAATATGAAAGTAAAAAAAAAAATATTAATCTAGTAAAAAAATCCCTTATTTTAATTTCTTATGTCGATTTCTAAAAACAATATCGATTAAATAAATTTTATATTACTTTGGTTATTTAATCTTTTTATGATATACATTAAAAAAAAGAATTATAAATCTATTTTGTTTTATTAATTTTCTATGATATTCATAAAGAAGATTTTGTAATACAATCATATATGAAACAAATATTTGACAAAAACTATATTTAAAATAAATACAAAAATAATATATAAAAAAAATTTAAAATTCCGGTGTCAAACTAAATTCATGAGTTGGTGGTTTAGGTAGTATTTAAAAATACGGTTGAAACCGTGTTTTTCAAAAGTTAAAATTTTTAAATATTTTTATATTATTTTGATATGCTAATGGTTAAAAATAATTTTTTAAAATAAAAAATATTATTTTAATATATTTTTAAATAAAAAATAATTTAAACCATAACCATTATTATATTTCCAAATATCCCTTAAAATCGATACCAGGCACACCAGAGTTGAGACATGGGACGCGGTCAAGGGTTGAAATTAAAATAAAGTGGACACTGCGTTCTCAAATATTGTCTTCACCAATGAGTTTCGATGGTTTTTGTAGAGATATGGCGGATTCCATAGAGAATCAATCATTGGGTGTCAAGTGAATCGTATTTCTACCTTTTTTTTTTAATGAAATGAAAAAAAAATTGAAAACTCCCCTACACCCACAACTTCAAATTAAATGCATATAAAATAACTAAAAAAATAATTGATATTTAAAAGAGGTTATATAAACAAAACAAAAGAGAGAAGAGATATTAATTTAAAAACAAACAAATAAATAATTTTGAAAAAAATTCACATAAAAAGTCACCAATTAAAAAAAACAAATTTAAAAAAAAAAGAAAAAGATCAGGTACTATTAAGCCTGACAAGTAAAGTCAACCTGTTTGGGCCATTTCGTAAGGGTCCATGCTTGAGCCCTTAATATTACATAAAAAAAATCACCAATTAAAAAAAAAATACAAAACAAAAGAAGAGAAAACGGTAGAGTGCTACTGAGTGTGACAAGTAAGGTCAACATGTTTGGCCCATCTCGTAAGGGTCTACACTTGAGTTCTTAATATTACATATAAAAAAAATCACCAATTAAAAAAAAATTAGAAAAAAAAGAGAGGAAAAGGTCAGGTGCCGCTGAGCTTGACAAATAAGGTCAAACCGTTTAGCCCATTTTGTAAGGGTCTATGCTTAAGGCCTTAATATTTTCTTTATTGTAGCATATCATTTGCCCCTCCTTTTTTTTTTTGAAAAAAAATTAACTCAAATGATGTGTCATTTGCTAAGGCAGAATACGCGTCGTCTGATTTTTCTCAAATCCTCGCCAATGTGATGGCCGAAAAATTAAGGTTGAAGGTTTTCTTATCTAAAAACCAATTTTCAGATTTGTTTTACCAAAAACACCACACTTTTGTACATCTATTCATAGCCTCAAAGAAACCTAAAAAATCATAACAAACCCCAAAATCAACCCGAAACTAAAAACCTTACTAAGCTTAGATTTAATTTTTAGGCACTTTCAAAGTAAAAAAATACACTTAAGCCGAACTCTTCTCATTAAATAAAACCAATTGACACAAAGATTAATAATTTTAGTAGCCGAAATTGATGCCAACAATATTTTTCTCTCTAACACCGAGATCAAACGACCTCTCTCTTCTTTCTCAAATCAAAAACTAAAAAATAACAAAAATAAAATGAAAAAATATTGAAGGGCCAAATATTTATAATTTATAAATTTTGAGAATTAAATTAAATTTTTTTATGTGAACTTTGAAACCATTATCCATTTATGACGCATTTTTTACTTTGATTCCTATCTTTTAATTTTATCATTAGTCAACAAATTTAATTCAATTATTCTTGAATTTAGCCTAAAAAAATGCAATCACACACAAAAAAAGAAATTAAAAATCAAATTTTTTAAAAATAAAGTTCAAACAGCTTGCCTGGTAAAATATGATGGGATAAATAGTGTGTATACAGAGTGTTTTAGCCCATGGTAGTATATAATGTATAATTTCACTCACCCTATTTTTTAAAACCACTACAGTTAGAAAACATTTTTATGAATACATTGATGATTTGTTACTAAGAATACAAAACAAGTACATCGTACAAATAAAAACATTATAAGATTAGCATAAAAGAAGGTCAATCAAGCTGTTAAACAAACGACAATTATAAAATGCAGGCATTATCTGGACACATGAGAGGAATGAGCAATTTAACAGCAATAACTATCAAAATTTAACCAAAAATCTAAAAATTTCACTTAATGGATTTTTCAAAGCTTGCTATGTGGCCGCAAAATTGTTCACAATCAGCCACCAGGTGCAACATTGTACTTGCAACTATGTGGCCGCAATGCTAATCTTGCGGCAGCCATTCCCGGTTGTCAAGGAGAGACATGATCAACTGGAAAATGTCAATCCTAATTGGCTCAAACCAAGAATGTATTACCATGGTCAGTTCCGCAAGATCCATTCTCAAATGCTGACTGGACCTCGGATCATCAATATTTACCATATAATGAACCAAATGGGATCGAGCAAAACTCTGTGACAGACCTAAAACCATTCGACTCATTGGTATAATTTGATAAATAACAAGAGCAGCAGTAAGTCTTGTAAAAATAGCAAATCCTTCATGTTTTTACACGGCCCAATACCAAGGTTAATTCAGGAATAATCATAAAGTGATAAGCTTTTGTCATCTGACACACTAGCAAGCCGGCCTGCACGGGGACCAGGACCACCTGGTGGTCGAAATGTCACTCCCCAAACTTGATCTACATGGTTGCTCATTGTCTGCACAGCAGCCCGCATGCCGAGATCCCATAGCCTTACAGTTTTGTCACTTGAGCCTGTTGCAATAGCTGCTCCATCCGGGCTTGCATCAACACTTAATACCCAGCTTGCATGACCTGACAAGGCTGCTATCATACTCTTCCCCTCAGCATCATACATGTGCACATGGGCATCGTCCGATGCAGAAAAGAGCACCCTTGGATCAGCAGGGGAATACACAAGAGACCGCACAGGCATGAAGTGGCCTTCTAGATGGTGTAAGAATTTGGCTCGAGCTACGTCAAAAACAGAAATAGTGCCATCCATGGAGCCACAAGCAACCCGTTTCCCATCAGGACTCCATGCCACTGATAGTACAAACTTTTTGCTGCTATTCTTATCAGTGGGCTTGGGCCCTTCTTGACGGGGAATCGACAGGGTAGCAATCAACTTCCATTTTTCTGTATCCCAAAGCTGGACTGATGCACTACCACCACCAGCAACTGCTAGAGTGGTACCCTATAGGTAAAGCTATGGTTAGCACTGGTTAAATTCAAACATTAAAAAGTGACAATTTCCAATTTTCTACTTCAATTACAAAGTATCTATGTATGGAGAGCCAACATTGGCAATTCGGTTGAACCATGCCTCATACCTTCTAAATAAGATGTAGCTCATACTAATGAGTTCTTTTTTTTTTGGAATGACAATATTAAAGACAGATTCTACATGTAGACAATTCCAACCAGCCTTGAAAGATAACATAAACTCTAAAAATAAAAATGCAAATTTGTATGCAGACACAATGATAACAGAAGAAGAGTGGAGCTTGATGGGGATAAAATTGCAGAGTATAGCTGTTCATAAGTAAATTAACCCAAAAGAAGTTTAGAATGATTGGGATTGCAGTGCTCACTATGGCATGCATGCTTCAAAATTAAAAACTCAATAAATTGTGTCATTTCAACTTAGGCCTCAAGGAAAAAGAAAAGAAATAGAAAAAACCTAGGTCAGAGCACAATTTATTGCGATTTACATGGGACAAGGAACCATGAGCTGCTACATAACAGGTATCATAACAGTTTAATTTAGCTTCAATTTTACTTAAATAGGTAATCAAACCAAGTTAATTATGTGCTTCATAAACATGAAAAGCAATGAGGCAAGTGAAATTAGCCAATATACTAAGGAGGGGGAAATCGAAGAATTATAAGCAGAAAACACCCTTTTGATGCTATGAAGGGATTAGAATCAATTTATGGGAATTTGATTTGAATTCCTGTAACAAAAAAACCTTAAACATCAACAAATATGTCACACTGAATTACTAAGTTCATATAACATCGCTACCTAAATGATCTACTTTAATTGGTAGTTTGTTATGTACGCCACACTACACTCCATCAATGCCTATTGCGTAATGGATGGCTGCGATATCAACCCCCACATCCTCCTCCAATAATTTAATCAACAAGAAAAGAACATTGCAAACTATCTAACTAATTGAACTCACCGAAGGAGATTGATTGCTCATGATTTTTTTTTCCATGAAAGTGAAATGCATTAAAATAAATCCTTTCGGTAAAAGAAGGTACATATGTAAAGTCCCATAACGTGATTTTACTGAAGTTCAAGAAGCTCTCCATCTTTCTCTCTGTTTATTGTATGGCACAGATCCGTCTTTTGCCTCTGCAAATCCTATCTTTAAAAAAATATTTTTCTAGAGAAGACCTATTTCTAATGAATGCATATCTTTATATTTACACTGTCACAAGTTTGCAAAAAATTAATCTTGAAAAAGAAAAAGAAATTAACTTTCCAAGATAACCACTCTCAAAACGCAAATAGGCTAACAATCTTTGGGAAATGAAAAAAGCACATAGAAGGGAAACAAAAGTGCTAGGTGGGAAATACTTTCACCTATTTAAGTAACGGCTAATTTGGCAGATCACCTTCTCAGACGTAAGCAGCCCATTCGTTTATATGACTTCTATGTTGCCAACATTAATAGAGCAGGCAACACTTCCAGTTCGTGCAACCATAAAATCGATCAAATTACGGAAAATAAGTAAAACAATCAATCTAATTAACAGAATTCTCCAAAATATACTATTCTTTTTATATAAGCCAGGTCATCTCATCTCTACCGTGCAAATATACAAAAATTTAAATATGAAAATCAAAAGAAAAAGAAACAAAATTACCTTGGGATCGAACTGCATTTGCCAAACTTCAGAAGGAGGAGCTTCAAGAGTAGCAATGCTTGCGTTGGAGTCCACATCGAACACTCGAACGAAGCTATCGAGAGATGCCGATGCGGCGATGGACCCGGAAGGATGCGCTGCAACCGAAACGACGCCGAGGCAGTGACCAGTGTTGGTGCGCTCCAGAGTGAGCTCGTCAGGCTTCCAAAGCTTCACTGTCTCGTCGAGTGAGCCAGTCATTAGAAGAGCGGGACGGGTCTCGGTGGCCGGGATCCATGTGGCTGCCCATACCGACTCGTCGTGAGCATTCTCTATTGATTTTAGACCTGCTAGTTTCATTTTCCTTTCTGTTTGGAGAGGAGCTGAGATGAACCCTAGTCGTGAAGTGAGGGTTTCTTCGCAAGCTTTGAGTTGGTGATAAATTTTTCGGAGAGGAAACGACACGTCACTAACTAGAAAAAGCAGAGACAGCCTGTTATTTTGGGGAAAAAAAAGGTCCTTGTCGTAAAAGTATTTTCGCTTATTAGCATCTAATTTTTTTTAAAAAAAAACCATTATGCAAATAGCACATGTGTACAAAATATTGGTTAAAATAACAGTTTTGTACTTCCAAATATAACTTGTAAATAAGTTATAATTGGAAACATGATATTTGATAAATATCATGTTTAGAATGTAGACATCCAACAGACCAAATTATTCTAAATTAAAATTTTAAATAATATATATTTAATTTATTAAATTATAACTAACCCCTAATTATAATTAATATCTAAACCTTATTAACTACTTACCTAACTAACCATTTACTCTAACTAACATAAACTATAAAAAAACTTATTTAATTTTAATACAAACCCTAAACGTTTATTAACTCTAATTCAAACCCTAAATTTGAACTTTCACTAGAGTAAGTTTCTTGAACATTAAATATTTATTATAAATTAAAATCCTAAATAATACATATTTTATCTATTAAACTCTAATTAACCTTTAATCCAAATTAATATTTAAACCTTATTAACCACTTATAACTAACATGAACTATATAAAAAACTTGTTCAACCCTAATACAAACCCTAAATACTTATTAATTCTAATTCAAACCCCAAACTTCAACCCTAACTAATGTAAGTTCCTTAATCATTAAATATTAATTATAATTCAAACCCTAAACATTAACTTTAATCCAAACTCTAAACTCTAATTCCTAACTCTTGAACCTTTAATCACAAAAATTAATTATAATTCAAACCTGTATCCCATAACTCTACAATCCTTAACATCATAAAACAAAAAACTAACCCTAACTAATACTAACCATAATCCATACATCAAATACTAAGACTCCAAACCCCTAATACATAATTAGAAATATAATTATAAACTATATTATTTTAAAAAAATAACACAACCACACTTTACATAATCCATTACATTCAAATCAAACATACCATTAGATATTAAAAAAAAGGTAAGAAAAAGAGAGTCTTGTGAAATAATGTCATGTTTTGCCAAAAATCAATGAACACAAGATCTTTTTTTAGAGGTTAATGCAATTTGATTCTCCAAAGAGACCCAACTCTATCATTTGCAGGATCTGTAATGCATCATCTACATCGGCAATATCCATCGGCTTTTTGAACTATTTTTTGTTATGATTTCTTATATTATTAAAAACAACTCATTGATTTTTTTTTCATATATATATATATATAGTTTTTTTTAAAAAAATAATTTTATATTTGAAAAAAGATAAATAAAAACTTATCACATAATTATTTAAAAGAATAACAATGAAAGTAGAGAATATAAAAAACAAAAGTATCTAATGTTATTCAGCGATAAATGCTAAGTCTAAATCTAGTGCCATATTTTTTTTTCTTATCTTTTATATTTAAAAATTTGCATGTTTTAAAAATATTATATTTATTAAAAATAATATTTATATTAATTTCAAATTAAATTATTGTCGAGTCAAATCAAGATAGATCCATAATTGATAGGGTTAATAAATTCATATTATTATCGAATTCATATCATAAAAATTATATATTGGCTCTATTTAATTACATCAAAGTTGGATTAGATTTGGATCAAGATTCACTCCATTGATAGTCATAGTTAAGATAATAATTAAGTTTATATGGAAAGAAGTTTTTTTCTATTTTAGTTAATTGAGTTAAATTAAAAGGGGTAGGAATTTAATAATTTTAAACGGGAAAGCAATTGTAATTCATAATTTAGTTAATTATGTTTATATAAATTAAAATTCCATTTTTAGTCATAAGCTAACAAGATTTTAAAGGTTATTTAATTGAATCAAATATTCCAACATAGCTATTAAATATAATTATGGATTAAGGTTAAGGTTTTGTTTGATAAGAGGTGAATGGAGGGTAAATTTTACCTTTATGAAATTTAAGTTAGTTTGCTATGATTTGTTTGGCAACGGGAATTTCAAGGATGATGTTGATATCCTCGTATGCTTTCCTTAAAAGGTATTAACCTTTATATATATATATATATATATATATATATATAAGGGTACGTACTAAATAATGTTTAATATTTCATTGCTAATAATTTAATTATTTTCTCCTTGTTTCTACAAACATTTAACCCTTTAATTTATTAACACATCAAATATTTTTAAAAACTAAATTTAATATTCTTTAAAAAATATCTTTTAATAATTACTCATATAATAATTCACCCTCATTTTTAATCTTATACCAAACATCATCTAAATATATACTAATTAATAAAAGAATAGATTATAGGTGTGAGCAAAGACCAAGTAATGATAGTTTAGACAAGATCATAGAAACTATTCCCCCTCCCCCGCGAAAGCCCAAAACTAGGTGAAGGAGTATAGTATAGATCTTTAGAAGGTTATTCAATTTTTAGGGGCATGTAAAGAGTGTTTAACCATTGAAAAAATAATTGAAAAGGAACTACAGGTCCTTATAATGTCTGATCGAATGAATGCAATGTTTAACCATGTTGATACATTCATTGCCTTACCAGGTGGTCTGGGCATATTGGAAGAGATTTTTTATATTTTCTCTTGGGCTCAACTGTACATTCACCATAAACCCATAGGTTTGTTAAATATTAATGGTTTTTATGATAAGTTGTTGTCCTTTCTTAATCATGCTATGGAACAAGAATTTCTAATATCTTCGACACGATAAATCATAATCTCTGCTGCTACTGCTGAACAATTGATTGACCAACTACAATCTTTCATCCATGTAATTAATCCCTCCATGAGTCGTATAAATTAGTCAACTAAGGAAAGCTGTAAAAAGTTTAGATTGGATTTGAACCTTCGTTGGTAAAAACTTTGTGTCTTTTGATTTTATTATTGTGTTTTGTTGTTTCTTATTTTTGTTTAAGTGTGTTTCAGGTTTGTCAGTATTCGCTATTTCAGGTGATGTCTTTTATATTCTATCTTTCTACCTTCGAACATTAAGGACAATGTCTCATTTTGGTTGGGAGGGCAGTAGTTGATATGTTTTTTTAAAAAAAACTAACTGTGTTTTCTATTTCATAAACTATTTGCAAAACTGTTGTTACTAAGATGACATAGTAAAATGAGTTCTTTTGTTAGAGTGACTCTTGAGACGCATTTTAGTAAACATTCTTAACAAGATTTATCAGAATACTTCTTGAAATATTCAGGTTTACAAACTCTCGTATTGTTATTACTTAATTCTGCTTATATGCTCATTTAACAAGTATTCTTAAATCTTCATTTTCACACACATACTTTAACATATAATTGTGGGTTGTACATTGAATTATTATACTATTTATGTTCTTTTGTTAAAGGTAACAATTAAGAGAAAGGGATAGTATATAATTTGCAAAATAAAAAAATAAAAACGTAGATAATTTTGGTTTCGTAGCCTCCCTAACCTAAGCAATTTAGCCCGAAGGGGTGTTTTAACACTTAATACCCTAAGGTCAACTGACTTGGGAGCTATTGGCCCAACGTTTGTTACATGGGTTGAGGAGAAAAGCTTAAGGGAATCAAACATTGTATTATCTACGTATTAGTATCTGCAACCCGAGTTACTAAACTCGTAAGGGTGTCTTAACACCTAATGCTCTAAGACCAACTGGTCTAGGAGTCATTAGTTGAAAGCTTATTACATGGGTTAAAAATGCATTTTGTTTTAAGTTATATGTATATATTAAAAAAAAAAAAGATAATAATCACAACCCAAGGAAGTTAACCTTAAACATTAGAATAAAAATTTGTTTTTCTTCTAAGTAAAGCCCTATAATTATATGTTGATGTTATAAGCATAAAAGAAAGGTTTATTAATATCTTTTTTAAGAGATATTGAGCAGATATATGAATTTAATGAGAGTTTATTTATGTGGATAGATTAATGAAAGTTGAATGATGAATGTCTTGCTTTGTGGAATTTGCAAATTATTTTTCCATTTTAACGCTTTGATTACTAGGGACTAGTAATAAGTTGGTTGGGGGGGTGATTAGTACTTAAAAGTGTATTTTTATCAAGGTTTTATATCATCATTTTGCACTTAAAGTATCAATAACTCCTTAACTAAAACATGTTTTATAATAACATACCTAATAATATAAGATACCTTTAATTTATGGTAAATGTTCATCTTAAATGCAAGTCTATCACATAAATGAAATGATTGATTGATGAGTTTAAGTATTAAAATTAAAAGGACAAAGAGAGGGTCAAACTTAGAAAAGAGACGTTGATGTAGTCCAAGCTGGAACACTATTCGGTAATTGGGTCATATCTCAAGTTTTAGATGTCCAAATGACCTCAATTTTTTGGACAGATTTGGTAAGACATAGGTCTACAATTTTTATGTGGAGTCCAAGATTTAAAAAGGCCGTTTTCAAGTCCAAATTATAGCAACAACGGAGAAGTCCGAATCTGTCCTGCAACCCAGATACTGTTTACTGTTCAGCTCATATCTCGAGTTCTAGAAGTCCAAATGACCTCAAATTTTTTTTCCTAGAAATATAAGATAATTTTCTATAACTTTCATGGTTACAAGTTATTCCAGTTCTGATGCTAGCAATGACGTTTTATTCAAACAAGAAGATAAGGATTTTCACCAAGTCAAGAGTTGGCCACCTACTTAACAATTAATCATCAAATTAATAGTTTTAAATTTTAGCCTATAAAAGAAGGCATTTGCCATGCATTTAGAGCTTGGTTGTTCAGATTAAGAACTTGCTCTTGTTCTCTCTCTTTATATATTTTTTTTGTAATTCTTAAGTTTTGCTTTCATTAATATCTTGTTTATACTTTTCATTTCCTTTTCTTTACTTAGTTAACTTGTATCTTATTTATGTTCTTATTTTGTTTATTTATGTTTCTCTTCTTCATTATGTTTAGCTAAGTTTATTATGTCAAGGTGAAAAGGTTACACTAATGGTGTAAGAATAAGTATGGTATAAACTTAACATGGACCTTAATGTTTAATATTAACATGTCTTATCTTTTTATCTTACCAATTCTTAATACCTTACTTGTTAAATGGTTAATCTAGATTTGTGTTGTATAACACTTGGTACAATAAATGCTTAGCACTCTCATAGTCCAACCGTATGGTATTACCTACATTTGTGCTATGAAAGGAACTTGATTTGTTGTTAACATAAGTTAGCATCATGAATTCCTGACAATATTTAAAAGTTTGGTGTTACGTAAATAAGATAATTAATATGATTATGTTAACAATTTATAATGAACTATTAATGACAAATCATCCGATTGGAACCTCCTTTGTATGTAGTTTCTAGTTGAGTAATAAGAGTTTATACTATACTTGTTTGAAATACCATTAGTGGATCCTCTAACCTTGACATTTGTTTTTATAATTGTTTAATCCTTACATTAATCTTCCATTTCAAAGTTCTTATCAACTTCTTCTTCTTCTTCTTCTTCTTTATTATTATTATTATTATTAGTAGTAGTATTGGTATTATTAGTATTATTATTGTTATTGTTATTATTATATTATTGTTGTCTATAATTTATACAATTAACCTCCTTGTGGTTCAACCTTAGTCATGTTGGATTATTTATTACTTCGACACTCTTATACTTAGGAGAAGACATCAATCTTTTGGTCATGTCAATTTGATATATATATTTTTTGGTCATTTTACATTGATTTTATTGTAAATTTTAAACTTAGGGGTATTATTGTAATTGATATATATTAAATATTATTCAATAAAAAAATTGCTAGAGCATGCAAACAATCCCTACGTCGTTCATATAGCAAGTGTGGGGTTATCCAACCACTAAACACCACCTTATGATACAACACTTAAAAAGTCTCAGCATGCTCTGATAAAATTAGGTGGCGCGTTCCCCTAACACATATAAAGTTTGGTGTCGACAACCATTTTCTCCTTCTTTCGCTCTCTCTCCACTTCAAATTTAGCGTTGGCCCTTTTAAAAAAACAAACAAGCCCCTATAATTTATTTTTCCTTCTCTCCTCTTTGATTTGCACGCTAACCCTGCAAAATTTAAAAGCAACTCTTCAATTTGTTATTATTTTACATTTGGTCTCTATTCTTTTGAGTACTATTTGTTTTATCTAAGATGATTTATGAAATTTAATTTCTTTTTCAGTTTCACCCCATTCAATTTTTTTTTTATCTTTCAAATTTGATCCCCATTCTTTTAATTAATATTTATTTTATTTTAGATAATTTTAAAAAGATTGTTTATTTTTATAATTTTATCCTCCTTAAGTATTTTTTTCCCCTACCAATTTGATCATCATTTTTTTTATTGCTATTTGATTTAAACTTTTTATTATCTTTGTCTGATTAATTTTTTTCTTCAATTTAGTCCTTTATCATATAGTTTCATTTAGTTTTTATATCAGATTTAATTCTTATTATTTTTATTATCATTTATTTTTATCATTTTTTCTATATTGAGTTTTTTCTTCAATATCATCCCTCATCATTTGATTTTGAATTATTTTTTTGTCAAATTTAATCTCTATTTTTTATTGCTATTTATTTTGTTTATTTTCTATATTGTTTTTTAATTTCATCCCTTGACATTTTATGGTTAAGAATTCTACTTTTTTATTATTTAAGGTTTGTTTTCTTTGATGTTGATCCTGAGGTCATGACAAGGGTCTTGAGTTTCGGATATTAACATATGTTGACTTTAGATACTAGGAAAGTGAGGAAAATAATTTCTAGAAAAATATTTTTATAAAAACAAACAAGGCATGAATAAAAAAAATGTGAAATTAGATACTAGGATTCTAAAAAATACCTTAGAAAACCAAAAGTTTACTTTTTCAAATTAAAGTTTCTTGGAATGTCTTCTTTGTCTTAAGTTCATAAATACCTTCCTTAATCAATCATGTCCATCACTGAGCATAATTTTTCAACCATGATATAATTAGCTAAAATATTGGGCGTAATACTAGTCTTGGACATGGTTGATTTTTTTACCATAACCAAATTAGTCTTAGACATGATTGATTTCTTGTATGTGATCAAATCAATCATGTTGCACTTGACATGAAAATGATACCTATGAATTTAAAGGGAAATATTAAAAATGAAACTGCCACCTAGTTTTTAAGAAAACTAAGAATCATAAAATATATATTGGTTCCAAAGATAAAAGTACAAGGTTGGTTATGTTTAAGAAAAGATAGACATTATTTTTACCACATTTTTTCGAACGAAACGTTACCTTAGCTATATATTTTTCTTAAATTTATTCTATGTATTCGATTAACTATCTAAATTATTTTCTAAGCTTTTTCACATGTCATTTATAATTGATTGGTGTTCGTTAATTTAGAGTTGAACTTTGAACAAAAAATTTCGCAACTTGAAGATAATTTTTATTTATAAATATATAATTTTTAGTAAAAAATCATGCTAAGCCTATGTTGATCCCTTGTATTAGGACACTCGTTAACTAGTTATTAGAAACCAAACTTAAACCAAAACATTGTCAAATTAACAAAACTTGATAAAAAAAAATATATCATCAATGCATTTTCAAACTCATTTTAAGGTCAATGTTTTTGAAAAAACTAAAAAATTATTGGACAACAGTTTATGAAATTATTAAATCTAGAGATAAAATTATATTTTAGTATTTTACTATGCAAAAAAAAAAACTACTAACATACTCTTAAATAAATTTTTAATAACTATTAGATCAATTATAAAACCAAAACACACCTTTTTATTCAATTCAAGGGTTAAATAATAATTTTATAATAGCAATCCACGGTTTACTGTACAGTTAAAAACCCACAGTTTTTGTTAATACGTTATTCCTGGGCTTGATTCCCCAGCTGGGGTTAACAAAACGGTGCGTTTTGAGTTAAATGCAGCCCCGAATCTTCCAGAAGCAGAAGCCAGCAACAAGGACAGTGATGATTAAAACCCTAATAAAGGTCTTAAAACCCTTTCTAGTTTCTCCAGGTCGCAGCTAAAGAGGAGATTGCTTGCTTTGGCCTTCAATTCATCAGGAACAGAGAGAGATGGTGTGGTTTCAGTGCGAGGATTGTGGAGAGAACTTGAAGAAACCCAAGTTGCCTAATCACTTCAGAATGTGTTCTGCAACCAAGGTCTTCTCCATCTTCCCTTTTTTTATATAAAAAAAACATTGGTCACAGATTAAAAACTCTGGTATGTTTGGAATGTTAAAATTGTGTAGCTATCTTGCATTGATTGTGGAGAGACATTTGGGAAGCAAAGCGTTCAGGGCCACACTCAGTGCATTACCGAGGCGGTAACGATGCTCATTTCTATCTTTAATATTTGATTTTTTTTTCCTAATAATTTCTTAAGGGAGTCCTGAATTGCTATTTGTTTATTCTCAGGAGAAGTATGGTCCAAAGGGTCAAGGGAAAGCTTCAAATGGCGCAACACCTAAATCCAACAAGGATGCAAAGCAAAAACCCGATGTTGATATCAATGTTGGGTTATCTGAACGCCCACCATGGTTTTGTAGGTATGTTCTTTTTTAAACTTTATTACCTTTCTTATGCATGTATGTTTGTGTTCTCCCATGATGTATGGCCCTTTTGGATCTGTCGGACTGATTATAAACTTGATTTTTTGCCTTCTCCCAAGTCAAATTTTTAAATTTAAAAGTGGAAAATATTGTGGGAATTGCATTTCGGTCTTAAAATATATTTTAGTTTTCTAAGAAAATGCCAGAAATTGGTAATTTCATCATTCACCAAACATCAAAGACAACATTGAGTTTTTTCTTGTGTAAAACAAGTAAAAGAAAGGTTAAATGATGTATGGGATCAAGATATTAGAGCTTCATGCCTTGTCTTTTACCTGGAAATAATGTTTGTCAATCATATGTTTTTGAACAACTAGAATCTTCAAGCTGTGTTGTACAATGTGTTAATTAATTCTTGAAGGTGTTTTTTCATGAATAGGGCTGGTTTTAACTTTTAAATATCGTGTATTGCTGCTACTGCTCAGTCTTTTGAGTGATCGAGTTTTTCTAGCCTGGTCCGCACAAACTTTAGAAGTCTGTGTAGTTGGTTCTCCAAAACTGATCATAATTTCCATATTCAGCTGGAACTGAATTGATTGATTAACACGTAGACTTGAAACTCTCACCCCTACAAAGTAATGAAGTACTAAACTTGTTTGAATGGAATTCTCTTGGAAAGTAAGTTGTTAAGATGATTACAAGAGGCAAGCCTGGATCCATGGCGGGGTTTGCATGCATTATCTTAGTTCAATATTTAGTGGGGAACTAAATCTAAAGACAATAATTCAGTAGTGCTAAAAAATTATGTAACTTTCTGTTCTAATGAATATTGTTTAATCTCTCTTATGCATGCATAGGAAGTCAAAGAGTAGTTTTATTGCTTCCCTCTTAGGTGCTTGGTGTTATATCTCTTCTAGTGATTCCATCTAAGTCATCAACTTCTGTGCTAACACTGTAATTACAGTCTCTGCAATACCAAGGCTACCAGTAAGCAGGCTCTTCTTCTCCATGCTGATGGAAAGAAGCACCGGGGAAAGGCCCGGGCTTTTCAAGCTGCCAAGCAACAACCTAAACAGACAGAAGAATCTGCTCTTGATTCAAATGGTCCTACTAAGGTTGCATTGATTGAGAATAAACATGTAGAGGAGCAAAAATTGCAGGATACACCAAGTGTTGACAGTGCAGATACCAACACAGAAATAGAGAACGGAAAGTTGCCTTCAAAAAGGAAGAGAAAGGTTGATGCATCTGGGAGTGATGGTACTGGGAATAAGACAAAGGATGGTGCTGCAAATGAAGTGGGCAATGGTAAAAGTCAGGTTGAAAGAAGAAAATCCGATGATGTTGAGACTCAGTTGAAGAAAGCTAAACACAATGCTCTTAAAGATGACAAGGCTACTAGCCCTAAGAAAGAAGATAATAAAAAGAATATAAAGTGGAGGAAGCTGATTAAATCAGCCTTGAAATCTGTATGTATCCTTGATCATATTTTTCCTTGCATTTCCAGTTCAATTGTATTTCAATTTGCTACCTCATGTTGATCAGGGCCAAATATATAAATTTTATCATACACTCATCAATTAAGTAGCCACCTTCGAAGTAAACTTTTAATGGCATGCATAAACATGACTAATACTGAATTGACTTATGTTTTGCTTTCTTTAATATCATCCTCATGCTGACATTTAAGATTTTGGTTTTTGATGCATGATGCAGAATGACGGAGTTCTGAAGATCAGTAAACTGAAAAAGCTTGTCCTGAAGTCCCTCCTAGAATCTGGCATCGCAAAAGATGAAACCGAACTCGATAATATACTTGAACAAAAGGTCAGCCTTTCAAAAGAATTTTACTTTATGCCACCTCTTCCATGCTTACCCTTTCGCTTCTATTTCTGAATACTGCTGATTATTCTCTTTTGGGGGCTGTTGTAGATCAATTCGAGCTCCCGGTTTAGAGTTGACGACAAATATGTTCATCTAGCAGCTAAAGATTGAAGTCAAGTTTCTGGGCAATGTAGAAGAGAATTCCTAGTGGACAACTGCGCCTATCGGGGCGATTTTCCTTTATAGAGCCCTTCAGCATTTGTTCATTAGCCTCCTATTCGATCAAGAATCATTTTGAGCCGGAGGCCCTCTCTGGACTACCATTTTAGAGGGCTTGATGCTTGCCCTATGATTTATACTTTTCCCTTCCATCGTGTTGCTTGCGCAGTGTTCTTACCATTACTTTTCGTATTACATGTATGCCCACAAGGCTTGTATTGCTACCGAATGATTTATTTTTCGGAAAAGAATATCTTATAGACGAACTTTTCTCATTAAGATCACCTATTCGCCTGCTTGTGTGAGAGTGATATGTTTTTAACTGATTTGGAGAGTTGGATTTAGTCCGGTGTTAAATTGATTAAACGATGTGTCTTGACATCAGATAAGAGAAAAACATGCTGAAGAAAACGAGCTCAGGCTGTTTATGGTATCAAATAATTATCCAAGAGTGTTCCCTTAATACCGTAAATACTTTATACAAGCATAAACGGTCTCTTTGTTATCTTCATCACCATAATCGGCCTCCCAAGGAGAGGCTCTAGATAACAGAACCGGCTAGTTTTGAGCCTTCCAAGGAGGGCAACATCAAAGTGCAAGGAATTACGATCCATTTAACGTTTTAAAGGAAATGGGCATGCACCATCAAGAAACAAAGTTATTCCTTTTGAGGTATCATAAGATGTATTACATAAAAACAAAGTATCCAATTTCACTGCTGTATTCATAAATTCACTAGTAAATTTCATGCAAATTGAGAATTTTCTCTGCTCAAGCCTTTGCATTAGGCCAGCAGACGGGGGAAAGAATGTTTTTAAGATTTTGTATGTTTTAGTGTAGCCGAGAAGGTATCTCCATCTGTGAAGGATCTCGTATCAACATATTCTTTGTTGCTCTTCCGCTTTGACATGTTATCTACATTGCACATGCGAGAAATTTGAATCTGTTTTGTTTTGAAAATGTGACGCCTAACAAACTTGGAAGCGGATTACCAGGCCTAAAATAGGGAAAAATAAGCTGCTATGACCATCAACACGACAGAAAACACCATTGCCTGCAACAGGGATAGCATTAAAATCAAGGATCAAAATTGTGAAGACTTTCAACAAGTTGAAGTTTGTAGTGCCCATAAAAAAGACTAAAAATGTTACTGTTTAACATATCAAGTCAGTGACAAAGGAAGACAGTGATGAGAATCTGATTATCATCATTCTAAAGCTATTCAGACTCAGACTCTTGTTGCTTCACCAACAACAGTATTTATTTTGATAGAGAGAGCGTAAGAGAGCTTACAGCAATTGCAGCAGCAGCAAGGCCTGCACGCTCCCTTGGATCCCTTCGATGGTAATTTCCAAAGTAAAGAAATGTACCATAATACCACATCAATGGGAACACAAATCCCAAAAGAAAACTGCAAAAACAAAAAAACAAAAGATAACTATCAGAACATGAGAAATGGTAATGGGAGGGAGAAACAGTAGCTTGAAGAATACTCACGAAAACCATCCTATCCCACAGCCAAAGCATGGAAGGGGCTTGTCATAAATCCCTTGAAAATCCCCAGGATCTCTAATAAGAGTATATTTTCCTTTTTCTTCATCTGCAGCATCTGTTGCTTGCCCTACAATCAGCAGATCAGAACGTCTCCCAGGAGTTTGGATAAGCAATTAATAGTGCAAACATCAATTGTTTGACATAAAATATAAATACAACTGGAAGATAATCCACCACATAAAGTAACATGATGAGATACATAATTAAATACAGTACAAGAATCAAACACGCTAGAGTGCTATAAGGAAAAAAACAAGAAGAAAATTGAAGACTATTTAAAAGAGACTAAATCAACAAGGAGGTAGAAACTGAAAATGCAGCAGGATTCAATAACCCTGATATAGTTTGAAGAGACAATGGCTCCTAAAAATAATTGATGTTTAGAAAAAGCGAGACTAGCACCTAATGTGAAAGAAGTAAATCCCAAAAATATCAGAGTTCTTCAGATTCATAGCCCACGGACTTGCATCTCCAGAGAAAAAAAAAAAGAAAAAAAAAGAAAAACAAAGGGCTGATAATCCTCTGATTAATATCAACATCCAGCCATGAGTATTAGCATAAAAGGAGAAAATTTTATCATTCTAGCTCAGTCACGTAAATAGATGGGAGGACAGAGACTTGATCATCAATGCATAAAGTAGGAAGCGTGACAGTAACCAGCAAAACATTGTCTATGCACATGATAACATGTTATATTGTAATTGTAAAAAAAGAAAAAGAACTCATGGAACATAAATCAAGTCTGAATAAGAACAGTACCCTTTGATGCTGTATAGTATCGAGCAGATGGCCTGAGGAGATCAATGTGCTTATCAGAGACAGATTTCACCAACTCAACGCCATTCCTGAAACCCTCTCTCTCCTCAAAGGCAGCATCTGCAGCACCAACAAGTTTGAACTTATGTCAAGAAGTGCCTGAGTTAATTCTACTTTAATTGGGTGTTGGCATTCAATAACCAAAATCCTCCAACTAGAAAATTTACAGAATCAAAATAAATTCTAAGCATAATGTTCCTACCAACTTTTTGTTTCTTAGCACATTAACGCAAATGAGAAAAAAAAAAATGAAAAACACCCTTCTATACCTAAACTTTGTGCTATATTGATAAGGGATGATGCAATGTCATCATCCATCATGACAATCGGATCACTGTAAACTAAATTTCTTCATCTCATGCTGGCTTAAATAACCAACCCAATTGTGGTATAGTGGTTAATTATAATAAATAAATAAATAATAGTAATCCCAGATGGACTGTTTGCATTTCATGCCCCTGTCCCCTCGTTCTAGTAGATTACAGGCTGGAAAATTAAGAAAAACAAGCAATAAAGAAAGGGTGCCCAGTACTTGGATCCATGTGAGCTATGGCTGGGTATTGGAAGAGGCTGGATTTGTTCAATATGTATATTGACCTGCTTCAGAAATTAAAGAGAGGAAAGTTTCAAAGTTAATTTGGTACAGATAAAATTTTTTTTAAAAAAAAAACACAGAAAGATGAAACAAACTACAGGTCATGATGCAAAGAGAAAAAGAAAAGAGGGTGGGTACTTGCCTGTGAAAAGAAAGCAGGAGCTGAATTGTGAGAATCTTGATTATTGTAGATAAAAAAATAAAATAAAAAATATATAGGAGGTGGAGATGCCAGAAAGTGTTGTAGAAGACAAGTAAAGGGTCTTGTTTGGTATTTTCATTACTTAGGTGTTGAAGCTGACACAGATTGACTCTTCCTTTGTCCCTTCTTTTCTTTCTTTTCTTTCCCCCCCTTTTTTTTCCCCTTAATTAAAACAAAAGGCAAAATGAAGTCTGAATGGAGGAGCATCTCCAATGACTATTGTGCCCCTATCGTTGACCCACATTTTCTGTGGTTAAAGCTGTTTCTGGAAAACAATTGCAGTCGTGGCTGCCGGCAATGATTCATTAGAGTTGGTTGACACATTAGTTTATGTCAAGTTTCGCTTATTATGGAGAAATTTATTTATGGCTTCAATTTTATTTTTGATATTGTGTTTTTTAGAATTAGATTTAGAATTTTTTTTATTAGGTTATTATGATCTAAAAATATTCTAATTTTTAAATAGTTAGAATATTTTTTTTCAGTTTTATTAGAATATGATTTTCTAAAAAGAATTAATTTTATTGTTTGTAAAGGATTTAGAGTCAATGGATAAAAATAAAATAATAATAATAATAATAACAACCCTTTTTTTTAAGAAAAAAATTTGTTACAACATCTTTTATTCTTAAAAATTGTCCAAACTCATTTTTAGTCCTTTTAGTTTTATAATTTTATGTTTTGATATAGAATTTTATTTTATTAATATTTTAGTCTTTAAATTTAAAAGATGAAAAAAAATCGTCAAAAAAAAAAAGAGAAGTTGCTTGATGATTTTGATGTCAATAATAGTAAAATTTGATGTCAAAGTGTTTCCATAAATAAGATAAATGCAATTAGGGTGTTTCTAAAGTTTTATAATGCCAAATAAAAGTAAATTAGGATTGAGGGAGGATTTTTTTCACTGAATTGATTTTTTATTTTTTTTATTGATTTTTTATTTTTATTTTTTTTGTTAGAGAATTGATTGTTTAAAGTTATGGTGTTTTTAGGTAATAACAAGTTAAAATCAAGTTTTTTAGGTAAAAAATTACCCACCATGTTTTTTCAATCACTACTGTGATGGTTAAAAATTGGATAGATGAACGATGTTTTCATTTGTTGCAGTAAACAATACATACTTTATTTTTAATAAAAGAGAGACAATTAGTCGCCTATCTTTATACAAGGAAAAAAAGAAGTTAAAACCCATTTTTTTATATTTTATCTTTTTTTTTTTAGGCTTTGTAAACTTTAATAAAATGGATTAGTTAAGTATATGTGTGTCATGCCTTGCTTGCCAGGTGTTCAATTTTAACTAAAATAAATTAATTATAATTTTTTGTTGTATTTCTAAATTAAAAATTTATTTATTTAATTTTTAAATAAGATTATAATATTTTTTTTATATTAGTGGGTGTTCTTTTTATATAGCCCTAAATAATTCTTTTTCTTTGAATTTTATTAAATCACTTTCTTATGATTTTTTTTTATTTTTATTATTGATTAATTAAATAAATTTTTTTTTTCAAAAACCTTAAGTTATTAAACTCAATAATGTTCATTAGTTGTTATTCAAGATTAAATATCTTGATCTACATATATCTCTCAACTTTTTAGTTAAATATTTGATTTGCACCAACAACTCTTTTTTTATATATAATTTATTTAATTTTATATATATATATATATCATTATAATTTTTTTAATATAAAAAACATGTTAGAAATGCCAACACATTCATTTCTTTTGCGTTAAAAGACATGTATATTAATATAGTAATCAACTTCCATGATTGATCGAGGTAATTATATTTTGATAAAGTCCATCGAATCTTAATTGACGAAATCTAACGAGTAAATTTTCTAAGAGGTCTTAATAAAAAAACATTATTACCCTACAATTACTAAAAAGATTGCTTAAATCTTGAATTTTTTTAATGACTAATTTACACTATATAATTTTCAACCTAAACAAGTTAGGAAACCTAAAAATAAAAGCAAAGCAATAAAAGTCATAAATAAACTAGAAAAATAAAATTATTAATCTCAATATTAACACTATAAAGTAAAAGATTTTTCTAAACTAAATAGAAAATAATAATAATAACTAAAAAAAATGATATTTCTCTAAAAATCCTTCCACATTAGTCTCTCCCGGGTTAAAGAGAACTCGTCCTCGAGTTCAAATCATTATTACCTGGATTTCATGGTTGTCCAATCAAAACTCTCTAACCCCATACATGCTCATCATTACCATTAAAAATATCATATGTTTCAAAAACATACTTAACCTTCCTAATAATCAAATCAACTTTGATTTAGTAGAAGATTTATAAATATGATTTACAACTTTTATCTGAAGTATATGAATATCAACTTTGTCACTACCCAACATAAATAGACCTTCAAAATTAAAAGAAAAAATATGAAAAATAGAATCCCACCTAGTTCTTAAGAAAACTAAGAATTTTAAAATATGCAATGGTTCTAGAAATTCAATAAAGGGTTGGTTAAGCTTAAGGAGATATAGAAATCACCTTTATAATTTCTTTTCAAATAAAAGATTACCTTAGCTTTATATTTTCTCCTAAACTTACCTTTATGCATGCCATTGTTGTCCAAATTATTTCCAAGCTTATTATCTAGTCATTTATTGTTGGTGGATTTTGTCGAGTTAGTATCGGGCCTTGAATCATGAGTCTCACAACTTGATGATTTCTTTTAGGTTTTTTTTTTTGTTAAAAACACTGTGTTAGCCCTATATTGGTCTTTAAAACTAGGAGACTCATTGATTTAACCATTAAAACCCAAGTTTTTAAAAAGCATGTAGTTAACTTTACATAAACTCACTGACACATTTTTAAAGTTGAAAATATCATGTTAGGCCTATATTGGTTTCTAAAAACTATGAGACATGTTTTCCTAGCTATTTAAAAATCAAGCTTAGATTAAAACATGATGCAAACTTGATGAAATTTGTCAACACAATTTTTATTTTTGTTTTAAAAATAAATATTTACATGCACACACGCATAAAAAGGTGACAACATAAATACACAAAATGATAATGTTATTTCAAATCCAATAAGAATAAAATAACAAATGCATGTGTGAGAAATTGATAATTTCTAAAAATAAACTTTTTCACACACATAAGTAAAAACATGACAAAACAGTCATATGAAGTTCTAATAACATTATTAAAAGCCATTAAAAATAAAATAAAACAAAAGGAGCATAAAAAAATTGTATAAGTGAAAAGTTGTTGATTTTTAAAAAAGAATTTTTTTTCAAACCAATGCATATGTAAAAAGGTGACATTACAGGTTTATAAAATAAATCTAATACTATTTGAAAGTATATACAAATAAAATAAAATTTTGGTGAATAATAACCTCAATACAAAAAACTAGGGTAAAAAAGAGAGGGAAAAAAATAAAAAAGAGTTAGAGTCTTACCCTAGAGCTTATTCTAGATGAGGAAGGAGCTATTTTGATGGATGATGGTGGTTAGTGATGCAAGTGTTGGGGTTGGGTCACAAGTTTGTTCAGTTTTGTGTGGTTTTCTCGAGAATTTTTTCTCTTTTCAGGTTTCCTCTCTTTTCTCTCATTTATCTGCTTTCTTTCTTCTTTTTATTTCTCTTATGCTACTTTAGTAGCTCAAACCACCTCGATTTATTTATTCTCTTTCTCTCTCTTGGTATTCTTCTCTCTCTAACTCAAGGTGTCTTTGTTTTTTGCTTCACCTTTTTATTTATAGGCAAGGATGGAGGTTTTAGAACTCTTCTTGGTGGCATGATTATGGTAATTAGTCTTTTTGGGTTAATCTCAACCTTTCATAATAATTCTACACATTGGACGAGATGCTCAAATTGCTTTTTTCACACCGATTTTTGCAGTGTTTCAGAAGTTTAAAGCTTCATTTATTGAGCTAGCCATATAGTAAACATGTATATAAGGAGAGTGATGTGTTTATTGGGTTGAGTAGGAGGTATGAATGAGAGAAATGAAAGGCCGAACATCTGACCAAAACAATGAAGAAAAAAGCAAACAAACAAACATGCACAATAGCCTTGGGAAGAAGGCATTATTTTAGTGTCCTGAACTAAAACAACATCTTTTTAGCCTTTTGCTTCTTTTTTTTATCTTCTTGAGTGAAACAACATTATTTCACGTGACATAATCTATTTCAATTAAAATGAAGTGTTTTGTTTCACTTACTTCTCTCTCTTTTTTTAAATTGTAAAACAATGTTGTTTTTAAGTAATGAGGAGTTTTTTTTTTTAATGGTCCCCTAAGTTTGGTCTTCGAACCTTTAATTAATTATTTTTAGCTAATTTCAATCCTTCTCTTTATTTATTTCAAAATTTTTTATTACATTAAATATAGTCCTTCAATATTGGCAATATTTTCAATTTGGTTATTGACTTCTAATTTACAATGTTCAACCAATTTCAACCCTTTTCTTCAATTTTTTCTATTTTATCGCTAATTATACTAAAATAGTCCCAGTATTAATGTGCTTTGTAATTTAGTCCTTTGCTTTTTAGTTTTTAATCTTTAGCTAATTTCAACATGTTTCTTTCAATTTCTTCTGAATTTCACTCATGATTGCAATTTTTTTTTATTTTTTTTTCTCTTTTTTTCTTTCTTTGATTTTTTTGAAATGTGTTTTTTTCTTTTTTGACTAAAATATATTTCTAGGTATTTGAGAGGGGTCACAAATTAAGTTATAGTAGTTTCCCTTTTTTTGTAATGTTTACGGTACAAAATCTACGAAATTGCTTTTTCTTAGGCTTTGTATAATAAACTTGTAAAGAAAAGGTTAGAGTCTTGCTAGACTCAAATTAGTTGAGCCCTGGTGGGCTAAAAACAAAATACAAGAACTTTGTTGGGCTGAAATAATAGAAAACCTTGTTGGATTCAAATTTGTTATAGCCCTACTCGGCTCAAAAAGAAAAATAAAATTATAGGATCCTTATTGGGCTCAAAATAAAATAGAACCTTTCTAGGTTTAAATTTTTTGGAGTATTGCTAGACTCAAATTGACTGGAACTTTGTTGGGCTGAAAAACAAAAACCCTAGGAATCTTGTTGGGCTCAAAATAAAAGGGAACCTTCTTGGGTTTAATTTTGTTGAAGTCTTGTTAGACTGAAATTAATTTGTTAGAGACTTATGGGGACCAAAAAGAAAAAAGAATTTGCAATAGCCTTGCTAGGTTTAAAATAAAAGAGAAACTTGTTGGGTTCAAACTCAAATTCATTGGAGCCTTGTTGGGCTTAAAAATAAAATAAAAATTACACGAGGCTTTATTTGGTTCAAATTTGTTAGAGTCTTGCCAAACTCAAATTTGTTGAAGCCTTGTTGAATTCAAAATAAAATAAAAAACAATATTGTTGAATTTAAATTTATTAGAGTCTTGCTGAATTTATATTTACTAGAACATTGTCAGGTTTAAAGAGAAAAAACAAATTACAGGAGCCTTGCTAGGCTCAAAGTAAAAGAAAACCTTGGTAGGTTTAAATTTGTTGATATGTTATGCCAATTATATACAAAAGAAAATACAAAAGAAATTAGGTGCTTACTTGTAAGAAATATATGCCTTTTTTAGTTTCAACTTTTCCCTTGGTAATTACAAAAAAGAAAAATAAAATAAAAGACATCAGTCTTTTATTGTGGTCTTAGAATCATAGTAGTTTGGATTAGAATGGTGTTATGACATTTAAGCCTTTCTTCATAAAATTAAAAGATGTTTCTTTTAAAGGTGTTTTTGTATTTTCACGAGGATTCAATCAACATTGCCGAATTCATTAGGGGCAGTTTAATCTTCACATAAAATTTTAGCATAGTGTAATGGCTTTTTTACCTTTAAAGCAAAATGACATGTACTTATCACTTGGGGGTATTTTTGGCGTTTCAACTTTAATTGTATAGTGAATTCACAAACTTGAAGATAAAAAAAGAAACGGGTGTGAAGGGCATTTATGTATTTTTCTTTTGATTTTTAGGTAATTATCAAATTAAAAGAGCGGTTATTGTATCTTTTATTAGTTATATTATATTATTTAAATTATTAAATTGGAGGTGCGTGGGGCACCAAAACAATTGTGGTAGTGTGTGCGGCCAAGTTACGTGACCAAATGGCAGCTTCCAAGGCAAAAATGGAGTCCTCTTAGTTATGCCTACCTAACCAGGCAGCGCGTGTTTCTTCTCTGCCTTTGGTTCGCAATCAATGGTCGTTGCTTTTTTTTTTTTTCCTTTTCTCTCTCATTTTAGGAAAGCATGTTTAATTTGGTCCTCATTATTTTTTTTCTATTTATTGTATTTAAAATGGTTTTATAGAATTAGTTTTTTTTTTTAATTTCATTCTTCTCAAGTTTTTTTCCCTGTTGAATTTTTTTATTTTATGATTTCATCTTTTAACATTAAATTTTTCAGGTGTTGACCTTCTTGATTGAGCGCGGGTCTAAAGCTTAATGAGTTACAAGTTTGAGATATTAATATGGAGTTAGGAGGTTCATCCAAATTTGCTGGGTTTATTCATTCCTTTTTTCATTATGTTTTTTTTGTTTCATCATCCAATGTTTTTTTTTTTTTTCCAGTTTTGATGGGACTTTTTTGACTTTTTAAGAGTGATACGGGTTACCTTATTTTTTTGTGTCTTTGATAGATCTACCTCTTTTAAAAGGAAATTTCTTAAATTACGTTAAATTAGATTATTTCATTCTTTAACATTAAATTAATCTGGTATTGCCTCAGTTTTTTTTTTTTTACTCTTTGTTAGATCTTGCTTTTTAAAAAATATATATTTTTTAATTAAATTAGTTTATTTCACCCTTCAACATTAAATATATTTTACATTAAGCTTCCTAGTCGAGTCTAGGTGTGGAATTTAACGGTTTCCAGCTTTGAGGGATTGACCTAGGTTTAGAAGGTTCATCTGAATTTGCTTTGTTTCTTTCTCTTTTTAGATCATTTTTTTTATTGGTTTCATCTTTAGATGTTTCGTTATTTTTTTCCACTTCCTAAGGTATTTTCCATTCATTTTAAGAGAAAGAAACACGTGTTACCTAAATCTTTTTTTTTTTTTCAGGCTTTGTGCAATTTTGTTTTATTATGAGGATTTTTAATTTTAAATTAAATATAAGCATCAAATGTTTTTTGTGATTTGTTCCAATTTCTTTTCAAAACCGGGCTAGCCTAAGGGTACAACACTAGTTCTTCATTCCAAGCTTTGGTCACGAGTAAACCCGTTGGGCCGAGCATAACTTTAATTTTGATTTTTGTTTTGGATTCTTTTGTGAAGTTGTGGCCTTAAGAATTTTTAATATTGTCCTTCAATTCAATATTTGATGATATTTGAGATTTTTTTCCCTAAATGATTTGATCTTTAATTTTTATTCTTCGTCCTTTTATCAAATTTTAATTTTTTTTTTTCTAATTTCATCTTTCATTGTGTTGATTCTTAAAAATTGACAGTCATTGTTTTTTTCGAAGTTTTTTTATATTATGTTGATTAGTTATTTTTTAAAAAATACATTTACAACTTTTAAACATTGTTTTTTGTTTACAATTTAAAAATTTTGACGTCGTGGGGCGAGTTACCTAGTTGTAACAGAAGTTAAATGGTGTGGGGAAATCAATGTATATCAAGAGACCTTTTACTATGGATTGTAATAGTAGTTTCATTTTCAATTTTTTATCTTTTAACGAAACGTTTCTTTGACTTTCCTTTGCACTTACGCTATTAAGGAGGCGCGTGTGATGCTTCTTGGTAGCTAAATCTGGTCATCTGCCGTCTCACTAGATACATAGTCGTGATCTCTTCCATATGGTATGGTGCATGTAAGCAGATAATGGTTGGATAGCAATCGATGATTAATTGTTTGTGTTTTTTTTTCTTTTGATAACTAAAGTGCACAATTATTTTTTTTGTTTGTTGTTTGTCAAGTCAAGTATGATTGCCAGATCCAAGGTGCTTGGGTCTAGACCCAAGCACCTGAGCCTAACAACCATGCCGATTCATGTGCCTTGGTTTGTCATACCACCCACCTAAGTCAAGCGTTTGGGCCAAAAAATTTAAAATTTTTCAAAAGCATGATTGGACTACAAAAACAAATACTAGCTCATTCATATACATAGAACTTAACTAAAAACTTTTTTTTTTTAATTTGTGCAACTTATTTTATAAATTTGTTATATTCAATGAGGAAAGAATGAAAAACAATGTTGAGTTCTAAGTGATTTATTTCAAGTCTTCAAAAATAAACTTCTATTTTTTTGTATGCATTGTGGATGAAAATATTAATTTTATGTTTCCATCCATGTGTTTTATAGTTTTTTTAAAAAAAATTCATGTTTTTTTTTTAATTTGAGATATTGTTGCATGATCTAATATCAAAATTTGTTATAAGGAGAATTTATTCTACATTATAACTATTAGTATATATGAAAATTTAAAATATATGATCATATAAAAAAACTTTTGAACTAATAGATTATGTTGTAGGAAAAGAAAATATTATATATGTAAAAGATTTATTATCCTTTTAACTACCTTAATTTGTATAATTTTGTAAATGATTTCTTCACTAAAATTAGAGATTAATAAACAAAATTTAGTAAATTTTAGAAATGTGTTTGGCAACCATGTGTGGGTTTGACATTGTTGTCAGACCCACATATGGTTACTACCAGACCTATATCTAGGTAAAAAAAGTTAAAATTTTTTAAAAGCATAATTGAATTATAAAAACAAACACTGCCTTATTCAAACATGATTTTTCATTCATATATAGTAGAACTTAACTATAAACTTTTTTTTTATTTGTGAAACTTATTTTATAAATTTATTATATTCGACGAGGAAAGAATGAGAAAAAACATTGAGTTCTAAGTGATTTATTTCAAGTCTTAAAAAATAAACTTTCATTTTTTGTATGCATTATGGATGACAATATTAATTTTATGTTTCCATCCAAGTGTTGGATAATTTTTTAAAGGGTTCATGTTTTTTTTTTCAAAAAATTGAAATGTTGTTGCATGATCTAATTGTGAAATTTTGTTACAAGAAGAATTTATTCTACATTATAACTTTTAATATATATGAAAATTTGAAATATATGATCAAAAGAGAAAACTTTTGAACTGATAAATTATGTTATAGTAAGAAAAATTACTATATATATAAAAAGATTTATTGTCTTTTTGACTATTTTAATTTGTACAATTTTATAGATGATTTCTTCACTAAAATTAGAGATTAATAAAAAGAATTGATTGAAATTTAGGGACGCGAGTGACAACAATGCCAGATCTGTGTCTAGGTATAGTAACCACACCATACCTAAGTTACTCTGGTTTGACAATCATGTTTGGGTCTGATATGGTTATTAGACCCAAATACAAGTCTAATATTGGTTGAGTTTGATATAATTGTTGGATCCAAGATGTCTGAGTTTGATTGGTATAAAGTTGAGTGAAGATTTAAATATTTTATTAGATTTCATAACACTATTGAAACATCTTCATATTTTTAATATTTTTTTATATTTTTTAAAAAATTAATATTAACATGTTGTAATATTAACCTGACCACAAACCAATATACTGTTTATAACTAAATGCTCTCATATTTGCTATTACTACTACCATTGGTATAAGCTGATATATACGAAATGTAAAATACCTTTTTAAGAGTGTGTGTATATATATATGTGTCTATATAAATATATATAACCAAATATATTTATATGCCGACATGTATTTGTTTTTAATTCTATTTATTTAAAGGGGTGTTTTTGTTAACTTTATTAAAATTACTGGAACCAAAAATCAAAAGGCTCGTACGTCCTTTTTTATATATTTTTAATTAATTTCTCCACTTGTATTCTTTCTTTATTTATCTTTTTGGTGAAAATTCTTTCTTTATTATTACTAAGTATTAACTAAGTGGTGCAGTATTCTATTTATATTCTAAGGTCTCTCTGGTTCTGCGTGGGCGTGTCGGGGGCAGAGTTGAAGATGGGTGATCATTCAGTAACTGTAACTGACAATAACAATCATCAAAGCACTGTAATAGAAATATATCCTCTGGGTAGTTATTACTTTGGATCCAAAGACCCTATTGTTTTCAGGGATGAAACTGTAGCTGACCGTGTCCAAAGAATGAAATCCAAGTACTCTCTCTCTGTTTTCTTTTCTTTTTTGTTCAATATACTAGCTCTATTCTTTATTTAGTCCATTGATTTTGTACTAACTTGAGAATTGTATTTTTAATTAATTTATTTGTTTAAATTCAGCTTTAATGCTCGTGGACTGAGGACTTGTGTGCAAGCTGTTATGCTGGTTAGTTCATTGCTTCCTTTCAATATCGTCTTTCTTTTAAATTCTTTATGCACCATGTTTTTGTTTGATTGTCTCTTGGAGTTGTTTGAGGGCTTGCTGAATGAAAATTAGCACAGTAGTGTGTCTATTGCTAGTGTTTTCTTTGCTGTTTTTGATTTAATCTTGAAAGAATTGATATCTAAAATCATGTGATGACCATAACAAGCATGTTGTAGTTTTTTCAAGTTTTAGCAAATTGATTAAAACAAGTAGGAACTTGGGAAGACGGGCATCTTGTAGTACAGGATGTGATGAGGTTTTCGCTACAGCTCCTTTGCTTTATAATGGAGAAATGAAGGTGTGCGATGTGGAGACTCTATGACAAAGCTTGGAATCCGCAATCTTCTCAATCCTGTGGCTAGGAAAACTTGGAATATGATAACATATTGAACAGAGGATTTTATGCTTGTTACGTAAAGTTGAGCTGTTCAAACGTCTCCCTCTAGCGTTTAAGAAACCTCAGAAACTAGCCTCTGATAATATGTTAAAATGAACAGTTTTAATGTTTCAACTGTACAATTACGAAATCTTAGCTTTTGATAATACAATATACTAAAAGGTTTAAATGGTTGTTAAATCAGGTTGAGTTGTTCAAACATCCCCATCTTTTGCTATTGCAAGTAAGAAATGCTTTCTTTAAGCTACCTGGTGGTCGATTAAGACCAGGTGAATCAGGTAAATCTTAAACTGTAATTAAGCAATTCTATGAAACTGAAATTAGGAAGGTAAATCGCTCTTGAACCAAGGGGTATGCTTCTAAGGAATTATTGAAGTGTGTGTTTTTGGACTTTTCAGATATTGATGGATTGCAACGTAAGCTATCAAGAATGCTTTCTGTGAATGAAGATCAAACTGATCACTGGGAGGTAATCAAAATTGTGTTTAGTTGTGGTATTACCCTTGCATGTTCTTGGAGGTTACGGATTATCAATGTTTTAGGTGGGAGATTGCCTTGGAATGTGGTGGAGGTCTGACTTTGAAACCTTGTTGTATCCGTACTTGCCCCCTAATCTCAAAGTGCCTAAGGTAAGTACGCTGAAACTGTTCCCTGAAAGTTCTGGTTTCTGAAGGTCATTTATTATACTTGTTTCATTATTCAGGAATGCACGAAACTCTACCTTGTAAAGTTACCAGCCAGTCGAAAGTTCATTGTACCAAAGAACCTTAAACTGCTTGCAGTTCCTTTATGCCAAGTTCATGAAAATCATAAGGTATAACTAACTATTTACGAGGATCGGAAAACATCAATGGTGTTTGGATGTCCGTAGAGATTAAATCAGTGCTCAAATTTTTATTTTACAGAAGATTTATTTGGCTTTATTACGTTGTCGAATGCATTTAAGTTGTCCTTGAGAGATGAAGTTTGGGGGATATTGATGGGCTGCTGTCTTTCCCTTCTGTCTTGCTGATTTTAGTCTGATATTCATATTGCATCACTAACTTGTTTCTCCAATTGCTATCGGATTGCTCCTAAATCCTAACTGATTCAATTGCCTTGGACATCTCTTTGTTAAAATTTCCTAAAGGTGGTTTTCATTTCTAATGCTCACCAATTATAATATTTTGTAGACATATGGACCAATAATATCTGGAGTTCCGCAGTTGCTATCAAAATTCTTCTTCAACATCAACCATTGAAGATGGCATGGTCACTGTGTTGCGGATGCTACGAGTTAATTATAGAGAAAATACTATAATGTTTACCTGGAAATAATTTTTGTCCCAGGATATGCACTTTTAGTGAAATCTTGAACGGATGTGTTGTTTTTACCATACATTTTACAAGCTGTAGCTTTTGATGCTTTGTAATGAAAACATATCATGTTTTTTTTTTACGGTATTGTTTCGATGTTCAATGCACATACTATAGTTCAATACAAAGTTTTTATGTATTTATTTGCCATTGTTTGGAATTCGTGATAGCACATCCAAACTGAGTTAAGCAAAGAACCAAAAGGCATTAATAATGTGAAACTGAAGAAAGATGTTACCTTTATCCATATTATGCCATTCCAAGAAATACGTATTTTGAATGTTTATTTCACTAGATTTTCATTATTTAAGGCTCATAAATAAACAAAATTTTAATCTAAGCATGAAATCCTTGCAAAGAAGAAATTATTAACCTGTTTCCTTTACTTGATGTTTGTGAATCCTGAACTTCGCAATGTTGGCATCCGATAATGATCATCTCCGCTCAGACTGGCAACTATAATTTTCAAGTTTTAGCAGGTTCTCTGGAGGCGTTCAGGTCAATGTTTTTTTTCTTGTTATAATTACTGAGGAAGCAAGCTTCCGTTAACTTTCTGCTATCTTCTAGTTTTTTTCTAATTATTTGAGCTTGGTGGGGAAGCTAGCTTCTTTCATCATACATAAAGCTTATAGGCTGGTACTGTCACAATGTTCCTGTCCGTGTTGCTGTCAGACTAACGCGTTAGACGTAAGACTGGAGTTAGGTTTGGCTATTTCCATCAGCTAGCTTCAACTTTTAGTTTGATCCTTTAAAAACAGAGTAACTGGCAAAATCTGTGTTGAGTGACAATGGTGAAGCAGTTGGCTTATCTCCTGGTTGTAGCAGGTTATTCTACTGCACTAATCTAACCTTTATCCACCCATACCAAACACTTCGCCAATCATACCAAGGCTATATGGAAAGGGTTTGAGATGGCCCCCATATTTCAAAGCTGTAAACACCATGCCCTGCAAAGATATTGCACTTGTGGGCTCTGAAATATTGTATGGAGGGAGAAGTTTCCCATTTCTAATACCTGTGACATGTCTGTCCATTGCAGAACACTGGCCACTGTTTAAGAGAGAGAGAGAGAGAGAGAGAGAGAGAGAGAGAGAGAGAGAGAAAGCTTCTGGTTTTAATTGGGTCATGACAACTAGAGAGATGACAGACAAATCATGAATCTATAGACGACTGTTAGATTGAAAACACAATTGATCAGTTTTTTTTTTGGATGCATGCATGCATGCTTAAACAGAAGAAATTGAAGTAGAGAAAATATAGTCTTTTTATGCTGATTGTCTTACTGGGAGGCTTTTGGTTTTGTGTTTCTTGTGGGGTTTTCCTCCTCGAAGTAGGCAGTGGTATCTGAATCCATTTTGTTCTACCTGGATTTATTTTATTTTATTTTATTAACCCATTCAACAATTTTTATCTACCAGGCAATGCAAATTGGAGAGAGCTACAAAACTGGATAATGTGTTCCATCAACGAGCAAGGCAAATGGTGCACGCGCTAGCAACCCTCCCTAATATTGCTCTAAATTGTGATCCGTGAATCATAAGCTCACTTGTCCAGCAATAAACACAGGGTAATCGCAATATTATTTCCCTGTAAGTAAGCTAGTTTTGGTCAACATGCTCTTAGGAAGAATGTTTTTATCGGGTGTTTTAGAGCTTGTTTATTATTTTTTATAATAATTTTTTATTTAAAAATAAATTAAAATAATATTTGTTTTATATATTTTACACCGCGAAAACGACAGAAACAAGTTTAAACTCCTAGGAAGCTGGAGTAACCTCTTATCTCTGTGTTAATGGCCAATTCAGTATTCGTGGTGATATGTCCTTCCTATTCTGCGAACTATTAACTATTAATGCAAACCTCCTGCAAACTCAATTATGCTCAACTGAGAAACCAAAACCATTAAAGAAAAAAGAATAAACTCTTTCCAAGAAATGAGAAGAAGAAGAAGAAGAAGCATGCGGACCCATATGCTGCTAGCTTTGATTTCTAAAGAAGAAAGTGGAAGGGTCCCTATCAAGCCAGTCAACAAGGGCTGCGGTGATTAGAAACGTCTGTTTCCATCATCTTATCCGCTAACCTCCTCCACTGGCATGGTTTTTAGTGAGTTCAAGAATATAAGGATTCAGCGAGGTCAGTTACCTTGAATGATAAATAATAGGTTATTTATTATTATTATTATTATTATAGAGGAGAGGAAGCTTTGTTTTTGCTTTTCCTATTTCAGTTTAAAAAAATAGGTTAAAAAATCATTTTTATTTATGGTTTTAAAATATATGTTTTGATTAAAATTGTTTGTACACAAAATAAATAAAAATTAAGTTTTTAGGGATAAAAAATATATTATTTTATTTTTTATAAAACCAGGTTTATATTATCCAGTGTAAAAAACATAAGCTATTTAGTTATCCAAATAATTTTTTTTATAGTTAAGCAAAACACAAAAACTATCACACGGAGATAAATATTCTTTCAATGTTGAAAGTAAAAGGGGAAAAAAAAACATTATAGAGATATATAGAACGGGGAAGGTCATTTTATTTCTTGGAAAAAACTAGCAGGAGTGTGCTGATTGAGGTAAAATTGGTGCCAATAGTCATTTCTTTTTCTATTAAAATAGAAGCTAAAGGAAAATAATGAGAAGTGTAATTTAATTGGTTAGATTCTAGTTTTGCTTTTTAAAAATTACTAGTTTGAATCCCATAAATCTCAGGATTACTGGAGACTTACATAGTCGTTAACTTCAGGACCCATGGGATTAGTAGAAGTGCGTGTAAATTGACCCGAACACCTATATTAATTAAAAAAAAACTAAAAGAAACTAGATATTTTCTGTTTATCAAAACATAATTTAATGTAAATTGAAATATTAAAATGATTATTTTACCTTTTAAAAAAACTAACAAAGCTTGAATTAAAGATAATCACATCTTTTTCAGGGGATCTATTGGACCTTATCGAATTTGCTTGGAAACAAATTGGTATGTGTATTTTTTTTTCACAGTAAAATAACTTTATTATTCTTAAAAACAATATATATATATATATATAACTTTCATCTAGGTATTTTTTTGTCATTTTGATTTTTTTTTTGCACAGTAAAATAGTATAAATACCCCTAAAAACAAAACAAAAATATTAACCTTTCAAAAAAGGCCTTTTTGTCTTTATGTTTTTTTAGCATAGTAAAATGACATAATGACTTTTAAGATCAAGAAATTATAAGGCTAGTGTCCAAGGGTATTTTAGTCTTTTTTATAGTTTTTTTTTTTTGGTTATATTCAGGTTCATATAGAGGGTGTTTGGTAATTTAATAAATATAAATATAAATATAATTAAAAAAAATTGTTGATATGTTGGAATCTTTGTGGCGACCACTCCGTGATTCGGGCAGCTTATGTGGCTAACGAGCCTCAGGTTGGCATCGATGACCTTTTTATTTTTTCTTTTTTTCTTGATTTTTACTCCTAACCTTTTAAAATTTCAAGGCATAATTTCAATTGGTTTTCCTCCGGATGTGGTCTATGCTTTTTTATTGTTATTTATTTTATATAAAATAATTTATTAAATTGGATTTTTTTTAATTTTATTTTTTTTTAATTTTTTTTTCATATATTAGATTTGATCCCTATCTTTTTTTATTCATATTTGTTTCATGTAAGATAATTTTTAAAATTGAATAGTTTTTTGTGATTTCATCCTCCTGTAGTTTTTTTTTTATCAGATTTTATCTTTATTATTTTGATTGCTAATTTTTTTTGCTATGATAGATTTTTTAAATTAATATTTTTTTTCTTGTTTCATCATTCAACATTTAAATGGGTTGGGAATTGAGCTTCTTAGTTAAACCTAGGTCTTGGATTTCATAAGCCGTGAATTTAGAAAATTAATCAAGGTTTAGGAGATTCGTTCGAGTTTGATTTTTTTTAGCTCATATTTTTCAGTTTTATCCTTCAATATTTATTTAATTAGAGATTGATTTTTGTTATTTTTTTATTTTTTTATTGGATTTCTCCCTGATTTTGAAAATAAAACCAAGTTATTGTACCTTTAAATATTGAATTGTTTGATAATTAAGCTTTAGAGTTTTATTCAATTTATTTTAAACAAAATTACCCATGTATCGCAACCGAGTCGCTGATTTTAGATATTAACCTGAGTGGACTTGAGTAGAGTTTTTCTCTTTTTTTTTACACAAATATTCACAAGAATTATGAGAAGAAACCCAATATAGAAACCTTAATAAAAACCAAAAAAGGCATGCATTCATTTCTCAGGCATGCATAGGGATAGCCACATTAACATTTTCAAGCAAGTATAGCCATAAAGATAATATTTATACAACAAGTATTTTTCTTCTTTATTTTTACTGATCAAAGTCTTTCAAATATGTATATTTAAAAGACTTGAGTGTTAGTAAATGATAATAACAAAAAAATAATAATGAAAGTAACCTCGATTTGGCTGTCAACTAGCCTAACTGGGCTTACCCTCCTCTATTTTTTCTGCCAGCCTTTTTTTTTTTTTTTCCATTTTTTTTCCCACTGACTATCCATATCTTTTTGGGCACACACCTCATAAATATTTTTATTCCTAAGAATGCACAGCCTAGCACACACCACACCATCTTCTCCCACCAATAACCAACCTCTGTCGGACCAACTTTTTAATTGATAGTCATCCCTAATCAACCTGAATAGATAATAAAGGTACTCGTTATCATATAAAAATTTAATATTATTATAATGGTATTATTGTGTTATTCTCACTCTATAAATTATTAATCTCTCTTCATATTTATTACAAGTTTTATTAATAAATTATACCTTTATCCTTAGTATATAATTATAGTATTGTATTAAGATAGAATCGGATTTTATTGAGATTTTTTAATTATTAAAATTAAAAATAAATTCAAATACAAAACAACAAGCATATAAAAAATGAAGTAGTTTTTGAAATTTTAATTAATTTATTATATTTTTGAAATACATGTTTTATTGGTGGATAATATTTGGAAAAATAAAATAAATTCTTTAATAAGAAAAAAAATTGTAATATGACCACACCTTTTTCTTGATGAGATTAAATTTGGTGTTTAGCAATAATGATAAAAGAAATAAAATTGCAATATAAAAATCACAAAAAGAAAGACCTTATATTAATCAAATTTCTTAGTTTTAAATGTAATATAAACATTTTAATATTATCATTTGTGAAAATATTTATAGGTATCTTGTTTAATTTAAGTAAGAAAAGTAAATTATGATGTTAGATTAACCAATGTTATTATTTTTTTATTAAATTAATAAAATTTTTGAATATTGTTGAAAGTTTGTTTGTTATTATGATAATGATTATTTTTTAAAATATTTTTTATTTTAAAATATAATAAAATATTATATTTTTTATTTTAAGAAATTATTTTTGATATTAATAAAAGTAAAAATTAAAAAAATATATTTTAAAATAGAGGAAAATAAACCATTTAAATTTTTTAAAAAAAGAGGGGAAGAGGAGCGGGTAGCTGGAGTGGAAAAGTAAACGTGGAAAAAAAAAGGAAAGGTTCAGCTTCTTCCGGGTCTCTGTAATGGTCATTGAGTAGACCTGCGTGCACTGCCCATAAGAATTATTACCCCTTTCCATTTCATGCCACTTCAACAGATTTACTTATTTATGCAGCATCCACAGCCACAGCCCACCTTTTGATTTTGATTTTCCTCAGAGACTAGCAAATGAAGAAGGGAAGCTTAAACCCTAATGTCAAGCTCAAGCTCTCTCTCCCTCCTCCTAAGGAAGTTTCCTTCGCTAAGTTCCTGTAAAAATCTACCTCCCTTTCTCATCCTATAAGCTCATGTCATGATTCTTAATTTCTGGTAATGATTGCAGAACCCAAAGCGGTACGTTTAGAGATGGTGATCTGCTTGTCAATCGCGACGGTGTTCGGATTGTCTCTCAAATCGATACCCAGCCTGTACGGTTAACTTTTCTCATATTCTCAGTTTCTTTATTATTACATCCGTGCCTCATCATTATCATTGATTATGCTAGTAATTGATCCCTCTCGTATTTATTTGCACTTGGTTTTTTATGATTTTGTTTTAAAGAGTTGTTGTCTGACTGTTTTCAGCCACCACCTATAACGCCCACAGACAACCAATTGAGTTTAGCGGATCTAGACATGGTTAAGGTCATCGGGAAGGGAAGTAGTGGAATTGTGCAGCTGGTGCAACACAAATGGACAAGCCAGTTTTTTGCCTTGAAGGTATCATCATATCATTCACCGCTTACCGTGCTCTCACTCGCTTTTTTTTTTTTTTTTTTAACTACAATTTCCGTCTTGGTCTGTAAGTATGGTATCAGACCAGTTAATGCCTGAAGCTGCTGTGCTGCCCGGTTAAATTATTTTGAGACATGCTGCATGGTTTTTCCACTGGTTTCTGACTTATCAAAATGATTTTTCACTAACATTTTTAAACCTTGAGTTGGATAAGGAATACCTACTCTTCGGCCATTGGTGCACCAGATTCCTTATTTGCCTTTTGCCATAGTTTAATTTTATCAACCCATTTCCACTCGAACTAGATTTTCCAGATTTAAGTTTTGAGAATGGAAACCTCCTTTTCATTCATGTCTTCTAGTTTGCTAAAAATAGAGCAATAACATGGTGCTTCTACTAGCCCTTCAGTCTATTTTCTGATATTTTGAGTTGAACTTGGGCTTACACTCATGGAGGAATAGGTCTCTCACAGTTATTTTGAATATTGCTTTTATTTCAACTGAAAATTGCTCTTATAAACTCTACCGAGATTACTCCCTGGTATTCTGGGAGGGACGCCTATCATCTTTTGGTTTCTGTTTGGTTATTAATCGGTTATTAAATATTTGGCATTCTTGTTCCATTTCAGGTTATCCAAATGAATATCGAAGAGTCTGCACGCAAGGCCATTACTCAGGAACTGAAAATTAATCAGTCATCACAATGTCCTTATGTTGTCATGTGCTACCAGTCTTTTTACGATAATGGTGCCATTTCAATCATCTTAGAGTACATGGATGGTGGATCTCTAGCTGATTTTCTGAAAAGTGTTAAAAAAATTTCAGAACCATGTCTTGCTGCCATCTGTAAGCAGGTTAAAACATGGAAAATCATTTCACCCCTTGTTCTCTATACTTATAGCAAATACCAATTTCGTTATCATCCAACTTGTTTATCTGTTGTCCCATAAATGCAGGTGCTCAAGGGTTTGTTGTATCTTCATCATGAAAAACACATCATTCACCGGGATTTAAAACCTTCTAATTTGTTGATTAATCATAGAGGAGAAGTCAAGATTACAGACTTTGGAGTGAGTGCAATCATGCAAAGCACGTCTGGACAGGCTAATACTTTTGTTGGCACATACAACTATATGTCTGTAAGTAATTTGATTACACATAAGATATTAATGCTGGATTTTCTCTCTTTTACAACAGCATTTCCACTTTCTCAGGCAACCATTATGCAGCTTGTATCTGAAATTTGTAAGATTTCATGTGCGATTATTTTGTAGCCTGAGAGAATTAGTGGGGGACAATATGACTATAAAAGTGACATTTGGAGCTTGGGCTTGGTATTGCTGGAGTGTGCAACCGGCGAATTCTCAATTACCCCGCCTGTGCCGGATGAAGGCTGGACTAATGTCTATGAACTTATGGTAGCCATTGTTGATCAACCCCCACCTTCTGCACCACCAGACCAATTTTCTCCAGAGTTTTGTTCATTTATATCTGCATGGTAAAGATAAGTCATGCTTGAAGTTTCTTAATGCACCTTCTAATACTCATATAGTACCGATCCTTTCATATTTTTGAGGATGTTCATTTGCAGTTGAATTAAGATCAAGAAAAAAAGGGAAGTCATGAAGTATTTCTTTTATCCATGTCCAATGTTTTTCCATTTATTTCTAGTCTTTTTCTTCATTTTTGAAATATCACAGGATGAAAACTCATTTTCCCTGATCTTTGGCATGCTCCACATAATTTGGTTTTAGGGCTGCAAGCTGCTTTTTTTTTTTTTTAATGGGAATTTAATGCTCTACTTTTTACCCATTTTCAATACCTCTGTAGTAACTTTGACCCAGATAATCTTGTGAAGTTACTGATTTTCATTCCTTGGTTCTTTGTTTTCTTTCCTCTTCTCTTGTCTCCAGTGTGCAGAAAGATCCAAAGGATAGACAGTCAGCACATGAACTGATGGTATTTGAAGTCCTATGATTGTTCTTCTGGGTGGGGCAATTAGCTGCCAACCAAGTATTAATGGCACTTCATGTCCGCTCTCTAACACTCTTTTCTCATCTCTATCAGTATGGATTGCTATTAATACTCGGCAGAGTGCTAATAACCACCCATCCCCCCCCCCCCCTCTGTAGCCATGTATATGCTATGAGTGGACACTTACAGATCTGACTTTTTTTTCCCTTTCTAATTTCAATACCAGAAACACCCATTCATGAACATGTATGAGGACCAGCATGTGGATCTCTCGTCATACTTTACAAATGCCGGTTCCCTTGCAACCCTTTGAAACTTGTGGTAAGTCTTAAGTTTTCCATTTATATCCTTGCTGAAATCGTTAGTTCAAGTTTCTTTGTATGGAGTTCATGTGAAGATGTAGTTGCATAATCCAGGTCTTATAATCATATAAAAGTTAAGCCTGTTTGTCTATTTGACTAATGCATTTACCGCGTGAACCATAATTCTTATGAGAATTCATGTTCTTGAACTTGGGCTATCGTGCTTGACAAAAGTTCTGTTTTACAAGCAGATACCCTATGATTGCGATCTTGAAGGCCTGAAAAAAGATTCTTAAATGTCATCGTGGCTTAAAATAAATCAACCTGCTGCAATTACAATTTCCAGGGCAGAGGTTTTCAAAGCATTTGCAATTCACAAAACATCCCAGGGTCATAATATTTAGTGTATGCCATGCACTAATCATGGAATAGAGAGCGCATGGTTTCAAGGAAGCTTCTGGTTTGTAAGAGATATCATTGGAATATGGTTTCCTGTATAACTTGCCGAAATGATTATTATTATTATTATTATTATTATTATTGTTTTAGTTGTATGTCGATTGTTGCAAATGTATCAAACTCCTATTTGAAAGGTGTCAGTATATGGCTGTGTGTGACTTTGAGCTTGCAAACTATGAGGGTTTTTTAGCAGTCACGAGCTGGTTTTCCCTGACAGAATCGTAATTGGACAATCCGAAGAGTTGCTCACTTGTGACCATATCCGCTCCATGAGAATACTTCTCTGTATAGGTTCATCCCGGTAGACACTGAATTTGCTGATCAAGAAAATTTGAAGAAACTAGTTTGAGCTCTGTAGCCTTGCGACTAGACCTCTGAGCGAGCATTTAAAATAGAATACTTCTCTATTCTATTTCTCAAGAAAGAAAAAAACAAATTAAAAATAAAACATAAAATTCCCATAAGGACTAAATTATTAAGAACTTAAAATGTAGTGACTAAATAAAGTAGTTTTTAAAACTGACGATTAATTAATTAGTTTTGTTCAACCACACGTACCAAGTTATAATTTACTCCACTTATCTTTATTATGGACTCAGGACTCACACCGGCATCTTTCCTTTTTCGTATGATTTTCACGTATACCGGTCTCCAAGAGTTTATTTTGCATCATTTCGGTTATCATTTTTTTTTTATGTTCAAATTTTTGAAAACAAAACTAGAAAAGATTTTTTTTTTATTGTAATAAAAAGTCCAAACCAACAACTACAGACACAATATTTGAAAACCACTAGGTTTGAGAGATTTTAACAATCAATTGTTGGTTTTTTACATTTTCAAAAACAAAATATAAAATAGGCTCCTAAATATGCGGAAAAAAAACTATTTAATTTTTTAAAACCAAAAGTGATGGTGGATGGAAAATCTAGTAAAAAAAAAAAAAAATCCTAATTAGAGTCAAGCTTGAATGGCCAGACACTCTAGTTTAATATTCTTCGAACCCAACAAGTTGACCGTAATATTTTTAGGTCTCGACCTCGTACACCTATCCTAGGCACACCTTAATGTATTTTTATTTTTTTTTAATTTTGAGAAGTTAGAGCAGCGTTGTGCACCACCTGCTAATACACACACCATGCACCAACAAACCACCTAGTAGTGTTCTTAATGCCAACCAAATTCTCTGTATAAAGCATAAGCACAGTCGCCTGTGTGCGGCTCATCCTTAATGACTTGATGAAGCACAACAACTAATGACGAGCATCAACTTCTTCACTAATAGTACAACAAACAACAACTCACTTGAAACTCCATTCTCCTTAAGTAAGTTGACTTGAACTGCATATGGTCACTAGATAAAACATTGATGTTCAAGCCATTCACACTTATTCAAGGGCTTCACACCAATTTATTCAATCAAAAATACTCCCTAGGATCTTCATTCCATTTCTCTTTTGTGTGCATTATTTATCTTCTTAAATGTACTAACTTAAACCTCGAAACGTCTCTTAGGTCAATATGAGATTTGTTTTTGCAGGGCAACCAAGCCTAAAACAAAGCCTACATTCAAACCCACACACTTTAGTCTAAGACATAGCCATGGAAAGCCTAATCAAATTCTAAAGCTCTTACAACTTCATTGATAGCCTTGTTTGTAAGGAAAAAAAAATTAGTCCATTCCCATTCACGACACCAAACATTTCTTTCCATGATTGATGACCAAGACACTCCAAGACACAAGATGGTAACTAACCTTTTAACCATGAAGACACCAACTCCTCCAAATATCTAATTACTCTCCCTTCAAGTGAGTGTGCTTAATAGCTTTACACCTTTTCTCTTACTTAATTGGAAACACAATGCCTAGCACCATTACATGCACTAAATGCACAAAGATAACTATTGCTCCTTGAGGGAATATGTTATAACAACATGCAAGCGAGTAGGCATGGGAACACTTATACCCTAACTTTATTAAGTCGTGCTAAACACTCTTGAACAAGTCCTGGATATAAAAGTGGTTGCTGTCATCAACTTATTTTAAATCTTTACTCGTGTGCTTCCTATAGAAAAGGATTCAAATATGAGACAAGACTAGTAACTATTTAAGTTTTAAAGAATGAACACCACCTTTACCAAGTGAAAGATTCTGCAATTTTTCATCAAGTGATACATTATAATATCTACAAAGATTGCATCTTTATGAATGCTAACTTAGACAACTATAATAGTATTAAAAACTCAAGAGAGCACATATAGAACATGAAAAGCATCTTAGAGCTTGTAATGCAAAAAAATGATGATACATGTAAAATCTTCTTAACAACATTTTATGAATATGCTAAGATGTGATATTATAACCTTAAGCCTGGCAACATCTTTGTCCTTTATGATCTCTATGTTAAACTTAACTCTTGTTTTAGCATGAATGTAACAGTCAAACATTGGGTTTACAAGAAATAAAATATTTTTGATTGGTTCATGGACAATTTTTTGTGACTATAACACCAATACTATTCTTTTATTAATTTGTTGTGGAGAAAAGTAGTACTTTATGTAAACCATTTTCTAATTGGTTACTTATTTACAAAATTACAATAGAAAAATAGTAATATTTCCATTAATTATGGCTAAAAAAAACTCAAAAAAATAGTGAAGGAAATTGCAGAAATTATATATTCTAACAAAAAAATAACTTTACATGCCTAACCAGAAGAAGAAGAAGAAGAAGAAGAAGAAGCAAACCCTTTTCATTAAAGAATATTTTTCTGTTTATCTTAGTTGAAAGTTTTGTTTTGTTTTTGTTGTGGTTAAAATAAAAAAAATTAAACATTAACATATATATATATATATTAAACCAATAAAATTCATAGACAACATAAAACTTAAGAGATATATATTGAAATAAATCTCGAGTTTTAAAATTTTTATGAACCCAAAGGGGAGATCACATTTTTTAGTTATATACCAATCATATTTTTTTAATATAATCTTCTTACTATTGATCCTCAAGTAAAAAACAACTAGTAAAAAAAATATTATTTTTCTTTGATCATATTAATTTTTGTTGGCATTAATATTTAATATTATAATTATTGTTTTCCTTAGAAGAATGATACAACTTTCTAAATAGAGCAATCAAATATTAACTTGAATTTATTTGGTTTAATGATAGTAAAAGTATATGCCATATATATATCTTCATGCTTTTAATTGAAACAATTAAATCGTTATGTTTTAATCATTTAGACAACATAGATCTCTCAATCTATAATCAATCTAGTTTTTTTATTATTATTATTATGAATTTTGATTTGAATAAATTACATAATATAGCTCTATAACACTTTGCATATTTGTATGACATTATAAATTACATCCTCAATACTAGGAATTAAAGATTATGCACTAGAATTATAAAATACTAAATTACCCCTATATGATCACAATTTCTCACTTGCTCTCATTCTCTCCTTCGCCTTATGATTTTGTTCTTGTATAGAGAAATTAAATCCAAAATTAAACCTTTCAACCAAATTCTACCCACCCTTCTTTTTTTCTAAGAAAACTCTCTTTCTCTATATGATTTTCCCTTTTAATCTTTGCATTGTTAAGGACAGTTTAGTGATGTTTAGGTTATACTAATTGTATTTATATGCAATACTAGTCAAGTGTCTAAAGCATATTAAGTTAACATCTCTAGGGAAATACTTCTTTTAGAAATATAATTGTATAAACATATATCTCATTAAAGACTTACAGCACAACGATTGATACTGTAGTATTTGTAACATGATCTCTTTTCTTTATTATGTTGTCTGATTTATAGTTTGACATGGTGGTAAAGCCTATCTCATAATTACAATATTCCTTCCTTAGAAAACACAATCTTTTATGCTTCTACCTTATGGTAGATAACTATAATGGCTAATCCTGTAGCCATGACAACTAACTCTAACTATTTTAACCTTAATTTAGTTTTACAAAATTATCACTACTATATTTCTCTCAAACTTTCTTATAAAGGTTATTTATTTTGGAAAGCTCTATTAAATCCATTCTTTGTTAGACAAGGTCTATATAGATTCATAGATTGAAGCAACACCTGTTCTTATGAATATATTTAACAAGCTAACACATCAACACCAAATCTCAATCCATACTACACTGTATGGATACAACAAGATCAATTATTAATGATCACTTTCATCGCCTCCTGATCAATAGAGGTATTATCCTTCGTGATTTCACTACATTGAAAGTTATTTGAGATACATTAGCCTCGACTTTAGCATCACCTTTTACTACTTGTGTCATGTCACTTCATTTGGCTTTGCTAGAATTAAAGCGATCCCCGAATGAGTTGTCATGATATATATGTTGCAATGAAAAGATATTATGAACTTGACACATTAGGGTAAGGCACTTGAAATAATTGATTTTGACTTATACATGTTTAAGGGCTTGCGTTTAGAATTCAAGGATATTGTCACAACCCTCACTGTATGTCAGAACATGTTTCTTTTAGTGAACTACGTAGTTTTTTTTATTGATCCATGAATTCATACACAAAAAAAGAATTTAAAACATTATATATGAGTGTTGGGTGTTCTATACATCATTACTAGTAACATATCTTAGTAGGCCTCTAAGCACAACCTCTCTTATTATTCAAGATCAATTGTGGTGTGAAAAAAATAGCAACAAGTAGTAAAGTTTTTATGAATAAAAGAGTATTGAACTCACAATGACTAATTATGCTATTGAGTATTAAAATTTATGAAATTAATTACTGTTTAGAAATGAAACCAAAATTTTATATAATTGACCTTCTAAATTAAACTAAAGTGTATGAAAAAAGTAAATTAAAAGAAATAGAGAATAAAACTTAAGGTTGTAGAACTAATAAAAATAGATTTAGAGCTTTTGATTTCACCTAGTTAATCCTATACAATCATCACGTCATGTTGATGATTAAAAGATCCTTTAATTATTCAATTTTCTCTTTTGAAAAACATTAAAAATACCTCCACCTAATAATTCAACATATCTCCATGTAAATTAAATTATTTGAATATTCATTAAGTTCATTGGATTTTTCTATAATCTTACTAATCATGGTAAAATATCTCTATCTTTTGCTCAACTAATGGTGTTTAATCCTAAAAGTTTCTAATCATTAATTGTTTCTTAGTCCCATTATGATTTAAAAGATAAAAAAAATAATTGGCCTAATTGTAAGCAATACAATTAAGGATAAACACTCAACATGAAAGAAATTGAAAATAAAATAACTTTGAATTTAAATTGTGTAATCAAAACTAGATTATATCAAAGCCCTATATAAACAACTTTAGTTTATAATGAATCTAAAATAAACCACATTTCTATTAGAATACATCAACAAAAAATTAAGTAGAAGAATAAAACTATTTTGTATGGAATTGGTTGAGCACTCCACGACATCGTCTGATTTCTTATGGCTCTATCTTCCTCTCCTTATCTCATTTTAATGATAGAAAGCTTTCTCTTTTTTTTTTTTTTTAGCTTTGGTCATGGTCTCTTTCCTTAATCTCCTCCGATTTATTTGGTTTAAAATCTTCTTTTATTTGTTTCTTTATTTTCCTTTCAAAATTGACAGATTTTAATTTTTGACTTTGATCCCTATTTTTGCTATTAAAATGACTTATTTTAAGAAACTCATAACATAAAAGTTGTAGATCTTCCTCTAATATTTTTTTTTCATACCATGATCATATAATTTGGACATTTATAAATAAATTTATGCCTAAGTTACCAAGATATGTTCCTGTATGAAAATGTCCTATTCTTACAATAGGAAATTTCACTTTTCTCTTTCTCTTCTTTCTCAAAACATGGCCATAACCTTGAAGAGGTGAATTTCCTCATTTAACTGGCTTTAAAATGGGCTTTCATGAATTTATTTATTCCTACATATAGATAAACTGATATTTATCTATAAATGTTCAAATTATATGACCTGATATTTTATGGAATAATTTACGAATCACGAGGTTTGAACATGGTGCTTCCTGATTGCAGGGTTGACTTGATATTTCCTTGCTATCATAGCTTAAGGATTCTTTCTTTGTCAACTCAAATTCATTAAAATCTTGCTTGATTTAATCGAGTACTTTTTTAAAAAAAAATCATAAACATTTATGCAATGTTTTGGGGTTATATGACATGTATATACCCTTACTCGGTTTGAAATATACACCCCCCTCGATGATGCTTCATCATCATAGGGTGTCTTTATTTACTATCCAAAGCCTTCTCAGTTTTTCTGATTCACCGGCTCATTTGAGTCTACCATATGCCAGTCCTCCATTCAAATGTAAATGTAGTGCCTATCCTAGTTGTCTACGATGATTACTACTCTCATTATTTATCAAGTTTGATCATACCCCCAAGTGTGATTTGCTTGATTCACTATTAAGGAATTTAACAACTCATTAAATTTTTGAAAATTTTCAAAACTGCCCTCTGATCAGCTGTGTGCAGTTTGCCAACAATCATCTAGTGTCAACCTATCTTAGATTGTCAATCAGCCATAAAGTTGCCTTTATTTGAACCATACTCTTCAAGTATACGTTATCATTAGGCTTCATGGAACTGTTAAGTCATTCACAAACAACAAAGGCTTATTGTTGTATGCTCAATGTTCTTCTTAATTAATTTCTCTCAAACTGTCTAACCAGATATTCATATGGTGAGATGCAACTTGAATCAATAGGCTTCAAAGTAGATTGTCCCTCAATCAGTCTTGGTGGCATGTATTTATCCAAATGCACCTATGCAATCACATTTTTAAAGTGTCATAATCATACTTTAGAGGGTAAACCAAGATTTTAGACATGAAGATGCCTTTTAAGTGCATCGTTACTCTCAACTACTATTGAAGTTTATTAAATCATAAATTGTCTTTAAGCAACATTGCTCTCAGTTGATCTGATCGTGCTTATTCTTTTATTTATCATCAAAAGGTAATTGTCATTGCCATAACTTTGATGAATTTCACTAATTCATCATTTGATTTTTCCCACTGGCTAATCTGAATATTATTTGTTTTCCTTACCAAGGTCCACTGTACTGCCCTTGATTACTCAACTTTTCAAGGATGAGTAAGAAGTGTCGATTTTTTTTTATTTGAGAATTTTCTCTTATTCTAGAATTAACTCGCACATTTTAAAGATCATGTCTATTCAAGTCTAATTGTTGAAATGAAATCAAAGAGATGTTAGTGTTTGGAAGTATTTTTAAAAATCAAGTTTTTTTGGTCAAAAACGCAACGCACGTTACTCAATACATGCAATCCTTTGCTTATTTTGTATTTTAAAAATACAAATTAACCCAATGTAAGATTAAAATAGTTTTCCTATGGTTTTGTGTCAATTTTAATCTCTGATTTTGAATATGTCTTTTGATGATATGTGACAAGGTGACCTTTTATGGATTTCAACAGCAAGAGGTTTTGAGTAAAGACTCGAGGTTTCATTGAAAATTTGTCTCTTTCAAGCATCTATTTTATCAACATGCATAATTACTAGTAACTTAGTTCATAAAGCCACAACTCTTATGAAAGAGCTCTTTAAATTTTGAGAGCGTCATTTATCGGTTCAAATCACTTACTTGATTACAAAGAGCTTTTAAAAGCACATAATGCAAGCTATGGTTTATGGCTATGAAAGAAAGGTAAATTCACAGGGTTAGAAGTGTTTAAGGGTTTCAAAGACCTAAGATCACCATCAACTATTCATTAACTCTCTTTCTCTTGTTGTCTTTGTAGAAGAAAGTGACATGCCATATATTTCACCAATAATTTTTATTTCCTAAAACTAGACAAGAAACTAATTCATAATGACATATAATCATGCCTCACTCTTAATAGGATTTTTTATCAGTAAAAAACTTTTAATGTTATCAATCAAGGTCAAACATTGGATTATCATCATGCCACTCTTTTCATTATCAATCTCAAACTTAAAGAGAATGCTAAAGCTTATAATAGCCCATCATTTATCTCTTAATTCTCATTTACCTCAAATTTCAATTCAAATGAAAGGTCAAGATTCTCTGTCAATTTTTAGCCTGTCATTTTCTCATTTCTATTTCTTTATCTTTGTAAAAGAATGACATATAACCATGACACACATTCCATATTCACCTAAAAGATCAATATTCTCTTAGTAGAGGCCATAAAGCAAATCCAACTTTTCCTTTGATAGATACTCAATCTAAGCATTTGAAGAAACTAAAGGCTTCATTATAGATACCAAAAGACATGTTTCTAGTTCAGTATCTTTTTTTCTACTCTTGTCCTCAGCATCAACTTTTGATATTTGTTGTGCCCTTTCTCAATTAAAAACCTTTTTTGCCCTTCTAGACTTGATAAGAATTTTCTTACCTTTAACCATGACTTGTCTTTAAGTTCAGGCAATTTCTATTTTTTAGTTTTCACAAAGCCTTCTTAAAGTTTTCTTAGATACCTCCAGTCTAGGGTTTTCTCACTTTTAGCCCTTTCTTAATCGTTGGGTTTTCATTCTTAGCATTCCCTTTACCATTGATTCGACTATTATCTTTATTTTTTTTAACCAAAAATCCCTTATTTGCTCCCAGCATGAGGTGTGATCCATGTCAGGGTTTTTTTTTTAAAAGAAATATCCCATCAAGCTCAAAATAAGATTGCAAAGGATATATATTTAAAGAATTGTGAAAGGAATAAACAAAGATGACCTCTTCTCATTTCAAGCAAGGTTGGTTAGAACCTATAAATTTTGACCTCATCCAGTGTAATGATTTAGACTTACAAGGAATCATGATTCATAAGTCTATAACTATTGAATCCACTGTATGTCATTATGCATACTGCTAAAATTTAGCTGCATGATGTGTGGTTCAAATTTGTATGTGAGATCAAAATTTATTTGGTCACCCTATATCGTTTGTCATGTCATTTTATCAAACATTGAATCATTTCTGCAATCAAAACACTTTTAATCTTTCAGGTTTAACTAGCCTTAATCTCGCATGTAGGAGTTTGATCAAAATATTTTGTCAAAATAAAATGATAAACATCTCTTAATTTCAAAACAACAAAGAGGCAAAGAAAAGACATATTTCATTAAAAGCACAAGGTGTGATCCCATAACAAAAGTATTGAATAGAAAAATTCTGTAACAAAATCATTGACAATACGACTCCCTAATCAACTTCTCGAGCAATCATCTGTATCTTGTCATCGTTTATCGATCTTTGTTATGTTCATGATGATCTAGTGACAATATAGTCAATGACACCATCCTTCACAAACTCAACTTGCCTCTTATTCACCGTCTTCTAGACCTGATTCTTAAAAGTTCTTGCAACTATTCACATCTCATCTAGATTATTCCACCTAGGGAATGGTGTATTGGAGCAATTTTTCTCGAGGACATGACAATTTCAATTTTATGTCCAACTATGCTTCTTCCTCGGCAAGAAGGTGAAACAAAATGGGAGGCATCCATTGAGTAAACATTTCCCTAATTGCAACAATCAATGCTTTCAGTCTTGAAGTTAAAGAATCTCATGTTAAGAAATTATTCTCTCATCAACATAATATCAGCATTGTAGAAGGCCAAATGATTTATATAGGGTTCTTTCCTTGTTAAAACCCCTATGTATATTGAATGCCTTTTATTCCATTGTTTTCTGTTGTAATCCTTTATAACCCATACTTCCATGAAATCGTTCTCCCTATCAATGCAAGTTATGATAAGTTTTCCTTCGTATTCAGCAAGCATAATATATTTGTTATCATTGCACTCGTAGACTGATGGAGGAAGTAGAAACAAGCAATAGCTCTCCCTTTTCACATCAAATACAAATATGTTTCTCTTCCTAGTAAGCCAATGAAGTGAGCTATTGATGAATACTTTTGTCATACGATAAAGGGATCCTTTTATGGCAACTTTACTTCATCCAATAGCTTCCATCTCCAAGTCTTTGAGTCAAACAACTCAGCTCTAATGCAATGATACATATAGAATTTTTTTGTCATGCGAGTGGAATTTAGGCCTTGAGAATCTCACGATCTTGTAGTGTAAAGGCTTTGATCTTTCAACCATCATGTCAAATTTCATGGTATCATACCATGTCTTCGAACTTGGGATCTTCTGCCATTGTTTGGTAGTAAGGTTACACACATAATAACATGGCCTATTGTGTGTGTGATAGGGTAAAACCCCTTGATTTGTCGATGTCACAATATCCATATGGTCACGAAGGAAATCAAATGATATTTTTAAATGGGGCTTCGGAGTGTCAGTTGAAATAAAGGAAAACAATATTCATTATTTTTCATGCTTTGTATAAAAAACCTAGAGACAATATTGGTTTTTTGGCTATGTAACTTCGTGAAAGTGGATTCAAACATGAACTTGTTTTCCTTCTTGGATAGAAGCCTAAATTCCTTACAATCTTCATTGATGAATGTGTCAAAATTTCATAGATAACATCCCAGCATAGGTCACAAGTTGAGTTCATGGTAGAGTAGAGGCTCTTGTTACCGGCTTGTAGATAAGTGATGTTTATCTATTTATGTTAAGAAAGTTTAGTTATCTTTTATTAATTTATGCTAGATTTTTTATTATTTGTTGTGCTTTTTAGCTACACTATTTATTTATTTACCATAGAATTTTATTTTTTATTTTTATACTTTATTTTATAAAAAAATGTTATTTTTTTTCTCTTAATTAAGAAGGAAACAATTATGGATTTATTGATGAAACTTGATTCAATTTATTATTATTATTATTATTATTATTATTATTATTATAGGCATGGTTTTTCAATTTAAATTGAAGTGAAATTATGATTTTATGCTCTCAATTTTACAATTTTTACATAATATTTATTTTAATTTTTAATTTTTTTCTACAAGTTCTAAAAATAAAATAAAGCAATCATCTAGTAAAACAATAAAAATGAAAAAAAATCAATAAAGTCTTTTTTTAATCTTTTTTTATATCTTTTGAAATAAAGTAAATAACAAAATTTTAAAAATAATCTTTAGGTATAAATAAATTAAAAGTTGGAAAAAAGTTTAACAAACTTTTTTGTTTTTTTTTTAATTTTTAATCTATTTTTATTTTTTCTTGGAATAGAAAGTTAATACATGTCCTCCCTCTTTTTTAAAAAGTCAAAATTGATTAAAAATTGTGTTAAATGGACCCGTGTTGTCTAATGGACGACCATTAAAATCCAATTGTTCAAATTGAAACCAAAAGGATATTTTTGTTAAAAATAATACACCTATAATGTCAATAAACCAAATTTACTTATATGGATTGAATATGAAGAAAAAAGAACATACAAGTGAGTATTATTAATGTTTGGAAATTAAGAAGTGATTATTTAAAAAACAAGCACAAAACTTAGTAGATTTTCTTGGTCAACCCTCCGAGTTCCATTTTATTTATTTTTAACAATTATATAAAAAAGTATAAAAACTTACAAAGATATTTAGTTCACAATTAAAGTGTGTAATACAAATTTTACGTTAAATTTAAATTTTTAAAGTTATTTAAATTGTGTGATGGAAAAAAATCTAATTTTAGTGTAACATGAGATCAATATTATTTCTAAAAAAAGTTGCATATTATTTTTAACCAAAATCAGATAACATCATAATTTTAAAAACAATATTCTTTGATGTGAGAGTTTTAATATATTTCTAAGAAGAAAACATTAGCAATCAAGAATCAAATTTATTATATTGTAAAAAGTAGGTATTTGTTCCTTTTGCTTTTTGTCGGATAAATATATTTTAAGAACATAAATTAGGAAATTAAATGATAAAGAAGTCATTAATTAGATTAGAAAAAAAAAATTAAATAAATGCTAAGTAGTCTCTCAACATATTAGTACTTCACTCATTCAAGGAGGAGAAACAACTCAAGTCACATGCAACGCACGAACTGTAAGAACTGGTTGGGGAAAAGGATAAAAAGAAGAAGAAACTAAGGTGTTCAAATGGATAGAATTGAAGCTGAGATATTCAAAAAATAAGTTTATATATAAAAAAAGAAGATACTAAATATGCATTCTCCTTTTCCAATATGATATCAAATTTCTCAGAACACCGACACACAGCCACAATGAAATGTAGACAACTGCCGCTGAATTAACCAACGAAGCTGGTGTAGAAATAAAACCTTTGTAATAGGAGCGGCGGTGTCCTGGTTGCATTTATTTTTGGGTTGTTTTAAGATAAAAGGGCCTGCAAAAAAAGAGGGTTAATTTGTACACTTCCAGTCATGCTTGTGCCCTGAACATGTAGATCCTCCATGCACAGTTTACAAAGGAGAAATAATGCTATAAACAAGAACCACATGCATTAAAAACCACATCAAATGCTACTCTCTCCAAACCACTTGAAATTCAAAAGCAAGTTTAGTCTAAATAAAAAACATCTTATAACTCAACTGGTCAGGTCCTAGATTTATTTCCTAGAGATCACTAATTCAAGTTCGATAAATCTCAAGTCGCTGGAGACTTACATGATCATTAACTTCAGAACCCGTGGAATTAATCGAAATGCGTGCAAACTGGTCTGGACACCCATGTTAATAAAAAAAAAAAAAAACATCTCGTCAACAGGGTGATGCCAGATTTTCTTGAATTAACACACCATTAATCAGCACAAATGGATGGCATTCAAAAGCCCTCCTCCAGAAGGGGACTAGGACCAGCCAAGCTTATGATGCCTTTCATGGCTCATCTAACTGGTCCTGCTAGTAAAACCATTATCCATAGTTATTGATCAATCAGGTTTTGTAGTGATACAGAGAAACCATAGCCAATTCTGGCAGAAGTATTGTTGACCTACAAGAATTAGAGAGAGAGAGGCACCAACCTGGACATCTGAAGTCCAAAGTGCTGTCCTTGCACGATTCTTCTCCCAAAGTGTAGATCTAGCTTGGCAATGGCTTTCTCAAAAACATAGCAAGGAAAACTGAAAGGATCTTGTAACATATATTCGTGAATACTATGACTATATAACCTTAAGCAACTCTGGTTGGCATATAAAAAAAAAATAAGAGGACCTTGGTCATTTCTAAAAGACAACGGAAGAGAAATGGTGAACAGCTGAAACCAAACATTGAGACAGGCATTGATGGTGAAGAAATGCTAGGAACACTTCAGTAGCTAATTTGAGTTTCAGTTAAGCATTGTGTCTGTGTACACGAGCAAGGACAAATAGTGCAGCAAACCACATCATTAAGACTGGGCAATTTAAACTAATTTGAAAGGTTTACTATAGTCTTAAACCTTTTAAGTTTATCCATGCATCAATGAACACTCTGATATAGTCTATTAGATTTTGAGGAGCATTTGCCCATTCAGAACTTCCAGTTCAGTTTGTTATGCACGGTAACAAATGCTGAGATGAGAAACAAACATCATAAAAACATTCCTTACAAAAACTTATTCTACTATCAACTATATCTTGATTTGGCTTTAAAGGACAGCCAATCAATAGCTAAATCTGTTAGATCAACATATAAACAACCAGTGACAGATAATAGGTTTGCCTTGGTCATGTAAACTGAAGGGTGAATTTATTTGGATGTGAAAGAGGGCACCTAGCATTGCATTCCAGGCACGAATAAGCCTGCAAAGAAAATTCAAGCCAGACCTCTGATTGTAGCAACATTCCCTGCAAATATCAAGGTCATCCATTATAAAAGGGCCAATAGGGAGAAACACAATTCAACGATTATTAATTAGGGTCATTTCTTGGTCTAATGGTAAAGGCATTGACCTGTCAGGTTTCAGCACAATTTCCATATCTCTGAAAACAGATAAAATCTGCCAACATGAGTTCTATTGAAAGAACAAAGCAAAGATGGGTGAGGAAAACTCTTACCACGAACTGCCCTTATAGATTACATTTAATGGGAACCTGTAAATGAATCAAAAGGCAAATATATCAAAGAGAAGACAAAAACTTTATTGTCTTTGGATCTTTTCTTGAGACTTGTCAGGGACTAACTCTCAAAGAAGTTACTGCAACTAATAAAGTCAGTGTTATCATAACTTCGACAGTAAGATATAAATCACTGAGCAAAAAGCTGATTTTATTAGAAATATAAAATGTATGTACAGGAGGCATTGTTCTCTGATTTGTAAAAGCTACAGCCAGGATACAGTGTTTGCTAACATGTAAATGATAGGACAAACTAGCTTGTACCTTGAACAAAAGATCTTTATGGCGAAGGTACCAACTTAATACAGGAACAAAATCCAAAGCATCCAAAAGGTTCACTTGAAAATCTTGTGAAGTCTACAAAAGAATCTATATAACCTAATTGTGGACCGGTGGCCAAATGACCATCCATATAACTGGTCATGTTTTTGACAACAGTGATTATGTGTTGTTTGTCAATAGTATAATGAACAAGACTATACAGAGAAAGACTTCAAACCATCATATTTAGATCTGAGAGGTCATCCATTGGAATTTCAAGGCCCATGAAATCAATGTCACCATGCTCTTGTAATCCATCATCATCAATGTTCAACCATGAACCCAGATCCTGCCCTTGGCTGTCATCTAATACATCTATTCCTGGCAGCTGCAGGTTGGACAAATCAATAGCATCATCCAACACATCCAAGCCAAGCCTATCCTTTTCCTTTGCTTTGCTATTACTGTTGTTTTCACTTGACTTTGCCTCAGAAGGCAAAGTTGTTTTAGGTTGCTCCGATATCTTGCCAACAAGGCCATTCACAGAAACAGACAGTTGCGTTGTTTTTTGCTTGGGCTTCGTTTTAGTTTTCCGCTCCCCCTTTTGATTAGATAATGTTGGTCGACCGAGTTTATTAGATCCGTTTCTAGATAAAACCTCTCTGTTGTGCCCCTTTCCTTCCCTATCTCTCTCACTCCTCTTCCCTTTTGTACTGCTCGATAGAGAACCTCCTATTCCTGATGGAGCACTTGATGGGCTACCAACAACATCAAGCAACAACTCCCTCTTCTTCATCCTGTTTGACCACATATCTTCCTTACCAGTAATTTGTTCCGATAAGCGATTAACAGGTGGAAGCAGATCAGAAGGATTTGAGATGTGGCTATCCCCATTCTGACCCAAATGTAAAGTTCGAGGACTTGGCTGTGAACCCATGGAAGCTGCAGAAAACAAAAATAACAGTCCAAAATTGTTCCATGTGACTGGAAAACACAAATACAAAGGGTAAAACGACACATCACAGACAACAAGAACCCATAAAAAAAAAAGATTTAAAGAAAACACATCTACACATGAATGAATTCCAGAAGCAAATTCTGAGACATCAGAAAAAATACCTGAAACTCTGGCTTCCAAAGAGCGGGTTGAGGTATTGCCATACAGCTTTGCGGATTCACCATCAGTAGGAGTATCCACTGATTGTGCACCATTTAGGCGGGCAGTCCCAGAAACAAAAATATCCCTAAATGAGGGCTCACTGAAGCAGCTGTTTCCTGTAACTTCAAATTTATGACATCGCTCTAAAGTTCGTTTAACAAATGCTAAGGCAGCTTGCTTGGCCATTTTGCTACTGGAACTCTTCCCACCAGTGGCATTAGGACCCCAACAAGTCTATTAAATAATGCTGTGTTAGCTAACCATCAAATATATATCCAGAAGTTTTTAAACAATAACCTACCAGCCACCAGCATGATAAACAGTAAATGAAACAAGCTTCAAAAGGGAGAAAAAAAAAATGGGTTGCTGTTTCCCAAGCAACTACCAAACACCAGTTAAGAATAGTCTACAAAGTAACAAAATGGCTGGACTCCAGGATGAAAATTGCATGTACACACGCTAATTCAACTCACCCCTCAGTGATGTGCACAGAGGGAGGGGGGAGTGCTGAAGTAGCTAACTAGCAAACCAGAAAAGTACAAGTTTTTAATCAAAGATTTTATAATTAAAATCATGTCCTGAAAACTACATATTTCAATTGTTTTTCTTCTGTTAATGTACTCTGATGACACCATTAGTGACATTTACAACATTCACACCTTCAGACTTCAGAGCAATGCTGACTTGCTGCATTTCTCCAAATTATATCCTCCTACTTGGGTCATGAGAAAAGTTGGCAAAAGGCCATTCATTTCATGCTTTGGGCAGACCTACGTTGCCTCTCTATTAAACAACCTTTCACTGGGTTTCATCAAATCTTCCTGGAACAGGCATACCATATCAAGACAATTTGGACATATGTTTCTCTAATTCTATCCTCCTACTTGGACCATGAGACGATTTGGTGAAAAGAACTCATTCCATGCTTCGAGCAATCCCATAGTATCTCTACTGAACAGTAACATGATTAGATTATGTTCGTTGCATTTGGAATTCTAGAAACTTTTTGACGATTCACAAGGATTTTACCTTAGGGCCAAATGGGTTTCTATTTAATGAACCTCGGTGCTAAATTTAATTTTGCATAGGAAGCCTTCGCAGGATTTTCATCTGAATGCAATTTTCTACCTCTTGCTCAGATTGCCTTTTTCAGATTTGAGTCTAATGGGTTATTGTTTCTTCACAACAAATTTTTTTTTTAACCCATCCAGTTTGGTGGGCAATGAAAAGTGAGAAGTATCCATATCCATCAAATTCAATTCTTCCTTGCACTACATGGATGTTGATCAAACGGACCAACCCATTTTTTGGGGCAGTAAAGACCACTGACCAAAACAGAGGCCAGCATCATGAAGAAAGGAAAATAAAATGGGTAGATTTTTGGCCAAGGACCAAGACCACACATATATGGACATTGTTATTTATGAGTAGCGATCACTCACAGCACTCGGAAATTATAGCTTTATAAGCTAACCAACTAAATAATAATACTTCGTGAGTTTGTGAAAATAAGCTGCTGCAAATCCTACAAGGGTGACAATTACTTACAGCAAATTTCCAAATAAGCTACCCAAAAATCACACATAAATAATGCAATATGAGTCACCAGAAAATACAAAGTATGCCTCTCATTTACTCTATCTATCACTTCTATCGATCCATAATAGCCCATTCTAGCCCATTTTCACCAAAGCATGTTTGCAGTACAACCCTGAACAAGTTGCAAAAAGTATTGTTCCTAGTTTAAGAGGCCAGTTCAGATATATTGGGCATCATAGCCCTTTGGTCCCCAGTCTCAGTATACCGATATATTCATACCCAGACATGAAAAGAAATGTGAATGTATGAAGTATAGGAAAGGAGAATAAAGTGTGAAAATTACCATGTACTTTTCATAAGCCATTGTGACGAGTTTGTCATGAGCACGTTGTTCAAATTCCCTATACAGTCATGTAGTATCATGAGTACATTGTGAGAGTTCAAGTGAAAAGGCAAAAATACACTTGGATTTATAGCAAGAATAAATTTTTTACTTTTCTTGGAGTTCTTTCATTTCTGAAGCATGTTTCAACAGCTTGTCTAATAAACCTTTCTTCCTTGAAACCTATCATAATAACAAACAAAACCATGAGATGACCTCCTTCAAAGAATGAATTCATTGCAGGATGGAAAGTTCAACAGTATGTTTCAATGCAAGCAATAGATTCATATTTCAACTTCCTACTAAAAATGAAGAGTTAAAAAATTCACCATTCTGTAGAAAATTGAAAAACAATCATATGACATCAAAAAGACAGGAAAAAGTGGAAAACAAAAGAGAAACATAAGTCTTGCTTGACTTAATATAAGAGATGTACATAATATAAATACATATACAGAGAGTGAGAGGGAAAGAGAATTAAAGGATAATTGATTAAAGTCATTTGCTATTAAGGCCTTTACAGTAAAATCAGAAGTACCTGCCCATGTTGATTGTTCTCTAATTTGCTGATGTGCCCACAGATTCCTTCATCATCCATCGGCATGTCAGGCTGTTTAAGGAAGATTATGTAATAAATGGCATACATTAACAGATCTTAGTGCTGTTGCAATAACATTACATATGACATTCGAAGGCAATCCCAGAAACCATTCAGCCAAATCCCCCCGTGCTCCCACCTCCCCACAACTGAGAGAAAAGAAACTTTAAAAAGGGGGAGAAAGAAGAAAGGGAAAAGGAAAATAAGCTCCAAAAAAACGTTTCATTTAAATCCTGACTAAAGAATCAAACATCTGAAGCCATTATGCTGCTAAAATTAGAAGATCCAACACATTACCCAGCCTCGTGGTCCAAAGACAAATCAAATGCAGGAAAAGAATGATGAAACAGTGAAAAGAATAACGTTAATGTGGAAATAAACTTACCATTGATTCAGGAAAAATTCCCAGACTAAGAACCTCCAAACGAAGTTTTTCTTCTATCTTCATATTATCATATTGAAATTTGGAACAGGCCATCCCTGGTACCAATGCATGGTCTGAAAGGACACCATTTATGGTATTTCTGAAGTTTGAGTCAATACCCATGTTTGGGATGCCTGAAATATCATTATCTGTCTCATCGTAGTCTGGCTTCCCACTCACCTTGCAACCACTAAATGCAACATGTCCAGAAAACTGAAAATTATCTAGATGATTCACACAATTTGATTCCAAATCCTCATGTAGCTCGAAATCAGTTCCATATGCATCAAATTCCAGGTCTGCATTTCCAAGGGTACAATCTTCCTCTGAGGTCAAGGCTGCCAAGAGTAGCTGAGAAAGGGGAATTTCTCTATCTACAGGCATTAACTGATCTGGAAGAAGTTCTGAAGTCCTAGTTTCAGCAGCAAGCTCAAGCTCAACCTCCCTATCATGTTCAAATAACCCATACCCATTAGGGACAGTACTGTAGCTTGCATCAGAATGGACTGGTGTTGCTGACGGTGCAGTAAACACAATACTTCCCTGAAAAATGAATCATATGGTTAAGGAAATTAATATAACTCGCAGTTTTGACAAGATTTTATTTTACAAAAAGAGGCCATCACTGGCACAAAATAATATAGGGTAATACTTCACCATAATATTCAATAATCAATGATTATAACTTTGAGCATTAGAAAGGCATGAGTGCTGCTTGTTACATTCTATATAGAGTACGGATGCTCCACAGAGATTACAGATAGGTAGAACCCTAAAAGAACTAGCACATATATATCTATGAAATGTTTGGTGAATATAAAAGAGAAGGAAAACTAGTTTTTCTAGAAAGAAATATATTATAATTCGTTATGTAGTTAAAAGTATCAATTTATCAAATATACATGTGAGCATTGTCTACTGTGCAAAATAAATTAGATTCTAGCAAATTTAACAGATTGAAAGCATCAATACACTACTACACAACATCCATTCCATGATCAAATCAAGAAACACATATCTAAGTTCATTACCATCTTAATATCAATCAATCTTCCAAATTGTTGGTTAGGAGATGCAAAAAACATTTATTTACTCCTCGTCTCAATCAAGATGAATGAAACCTTCATGAAAGAATACAGAAGTTTACTAAAAAGAGATTCCAAGAGTCAAGACTCCATACATGGTACTGCTGCAGGTGGAGAAGTATTTGTGAATGGCTGATAATGGTTCAATTTCAAAGATATAAACCATTTGTTATTGATTAGCAACAAGAGCTTATATCAATATGCGTAATTTTATCAATGGGCTTGTCATCTCCCTTAATGACGAATTCTTCTTTCTCTACCTACATGCTGCTGCTGCTGAACTAAATGAATGAATCTTGCTGAAAACAAGAATATAATTCCATCTAATAGGAAAACATTAAAATGATAGAAAATAGAAAGAAAGAAAGAAAGAAGTCCTCTACCATTTGCAACAATAGTCTAAACATTTTTGCAACAAATATCCATGAGTAATACTGCTGGATATGGACACAACCACTGAAATTTGATAAATATAGAAGTCTATCAACAATTTTGGACACCCACACACACTTAAATTAAATGAAGGTCAAACAGGACTCACTTAGCTGTATGATTAAGCTTTCACAATAAGATAATTACTATTAATACATTGAATGATCATGGCTAAGTTTATAAAATGCTGCTAAGTGGAGGCGGAACAATTTTAATGCATCCTACATAAACTAAATTGAAAAACAAAAGGCCTTACCTGTTGTTTCAAGTGAGCAATGTCTACTTCAGATATAAAACCAAAGAATGTCTCCATTTGCCTCCAAAATGAGCTCGAAAAGGCTAGGTCTGCAGTGACAATCAAATCATTTAACCAACAAAGACAGAATTCAAGCAATAAAAGGAACAAAAATTTTCAGTGACAAGTACCAGGATTAATAACAGCACTTGCAGCAGCCAATAGCTCTTCATGCCCACCTTCTGAACCAACTAAAAAAACCAAAACCAAAAGTAAATGGATGGAAAAGAAGAGAGATGGAAAGAAAACATTTAGGGTATCAGAAAATTATCTGAGGGACTTTGAAGTACCAAGAAAATCTGCTGTTGCATTGACTGTTGTATTCTTTTGGCGTGTATAAGCCTTACGATCAGAGAGTTTTCTGGTTGGAGGACGGCCTGTCTTGCTGCACAAAAATATTTCTTGAAAATATGAGTTTCCAATCTGACATGCAGCAATGCTAGATAAAATGAAGACATTTGATGGATAACTAGAAAATTTGATGCAGAATGTTGACCTTTCATTTTTATCAAAACCAAGTCTGGCACTTCTAAGCTGTTTTGCTGTTCCAACATTGCCCAGTTTGTCAACTGCTGTTGGCACAAGAGACCTTGTTGAAGTAAAACCCCTCCCAGTCCTCCCTTGCCTGCGAACACCATCTCCAATATCTTCACCTGAAACCAGCTTGTTCTTTCTTGATGGAAGGCCCAAAGGTGATATCTTTTGAACATTCTGCCCAGCTTTCTCATCTATCTCATCAGACTTTCTGCTCTTATCTTTAGATTTAACCTCTGTAGCCCCTGATTCTTCACTTTCTGATAAAACAGCTGACGATAAAGTGTCACCTTTTAATTTAACTTGCTGAGGAGAATTGCCACTCAAGCGCCTGGCAAATCCCACCCCAATTTCATTACCTGAAACATCAGATACACTATCCAAAGTGGGACTTTCATCATTGTTAACAATGGGAACCAAATTTGTTCTTCTAGCTGTTCGATAGATCTTCTGTGGCCTCTGACTAGCCCAGTGAGCAACAGGTGGAGACGAAGACCGAGCAGATGCTGTGCGTTTGCGGTTGTTAGCTCCAACAGCAGGTGGCTTGTTCGTACAATGAGAGAGCTCCCAATCATTGGGAGCAGTTGCTCTATGGACAACTGGGGACAGCTTGGGCATAATGCCTGAACCTGATCGGGGAGCCCGAATGGACGGATTCATTTTTGCACTGGAAGTGGGACTAGCAGAATTAAAATCATCCCGAACAGCCCTGAGCATTGTAGAGAAACAAAGGATAGTGAATCCATGTACAGCCTGATCAAACATATTAACGGTGCAAAAGAAGGGCTTAATAAAGAAAAAGAAAGTTTCCTATAAAATAGTCAAGGAAAAAATAATTCAAAGAACAAGAGATTTTCCATTTATCCAAAGAGAAAAATCCAATATGATAAGGAAAGAGACAGAGCTAAATGAATGGAATATAAATAACAACAAAGGTAATGGAATACAACAAACAACAACAGTTATGGAATATAAATAACAACAAAAGTATGTGAATGAATGTGTTAAGGATGCAGTGCATACTTAGTAACAGCTCTGATATTCACCCTTTCCTTATCTGAACCAACAGGGCGTTCTCTCCTATCATTTAGAAGAGAACTGTTCTCCAGGTCAGTCCTAGGGGTCATCGAACGCACGCTCAAGCCTGTTGGTTGTGAGATACCATCTATTTTTCCAACTCCAACAGCACCATTAGAAACTCCAGGCCTGTAGAGAAATACAAGTTAATCTTGCCTCACAAACTGGAGATTGCAGGATGTAAAGCAATTACCAAAAGTATATAACCGAACAAATCTTCCTCTAAAGTTAAATTAAGCTGGAAAAAAAAAAACAGAGAAAGGATTCTAACAATAATTTAGAATAACTGAATTTACTTTTGATTATTGTTTCAGTGAAAGCCATTTTGACCATCGTGTGAGACCAAAATCTGGACCAAAATCCTTTCACCATTCCCAGAACTAGTGATGGGTTTTGATCTTAGCAAAGAGTTGCAAGAACTTCACAAATCTTTACAGCTAGTCAAGCACATCATATACTAACCACATAATCATTAAAGCAATCCTCAATGACAACTACTTTCACAACTGAAACAAAAGGAAAATTGTATTATTGCAAAAAAAATTCTTGATGTGAAATTTGAGATAACCAGTATATTACATCTCTACAAAATGTGTTTTTTATCTCCTTCATAAATAGGCATTCAAGGCTGTAACTGTGCATCTCACAAAGGTACATGTAACCAAATGTGCTTTGAATTTTATTGCTGTAAACTGGGTTGTTTTTCTTCACTAATTCCTTGAAGCTAGCCCATATAAGAAAAATACAGCACAGGAAAACATCATATATAGGAGAGATAATCACAAAAATTAAAAGAAGCAACTACATTTTACCATAATGGTGTGTCGTTTTTCTCCCCCTTTTTTTTAATTAACACACCCTTGGCCCACAACAAGTAGTGTAAATGCATAAAATTGAAGTTGGCTCCCACAAAAATTCTAGACCGTAGACTCAACCATAAATGGAAAGAGGATGATAACAAAAAGGAAAGAAACAACAGTGGCATAAAATAAAGATAGCATTATAATATCATGTGACAAATAATAGAAAACGGCATGAGTGTTTGATACAAATCCTCCTATTGGAGTAAAGCAACCACAAGGCTCAAAAACAATAATTAGGAGATAACAGAGGTAGCGTAAGGAACTCAAAAATTATGGAAAAATGATAACTAAACAAAATGGTAAAACATAGTGGTGTACTTTCACAGGTGCTATTGTAGTCATCACATGCAGGTAGAGAAATAGATCACTTTCAGAAGGCATACCTGAACCCATGGGAATCAATATTCAATCTTGAACGAGCATCAGTACCAGGTCTTTGCAGCGCTCCCTGTTTTGATTCCCGATAGCCATCTGAGGGTTTAGTTGGCACCATGTTTGAAGCAACATCTGGCTTTATCCCAGAACGCTTCTTCTTCATTTTTGTCTTTTCCCAACCATCAACACCAATTGATAAACTTCGATCCTCACCTTGAACAGCACCACTATTTGCAAGCCTTAGCATTTCCCTGTCTCTGTCAACAGTACCAGATGGCCTGACCAGAGCATTACCCTGCACATCCATCTTTATTAGTCAGAGCTTATGAGGTGATCTATCTTAAGGAAACTAAGACACTGGAAAGTTCATGACATTTGGAAAACCTGGAAGGCACCACTAGCATTACAAACGCATTGTAAACCAAGGCGCCACAAAAAATAAAAGAAGGAAGTCTTATACTTTAGTTGTAAATAACAGGTTGTATTTAAACAACATAGTACCATCCCATCCTACTTCAAAGGAGAAGAAGAAGAAGGGGTTCGAATCCAGTGAGATTCTGGAAGGCAAAGGAAGAAAATAAAAAGGCAAATTAGCTAAAACAGGCAGGCTTCCATGTAATATTGTGGGAGATATCAAAACAGGGTCAAATGTATTACTACTAATTTACAAATGCAACCCAGATAAGGTGATGATGTCTAATCAATAACCAACATGACAAATCATACTGAACTTTACAAGTTAATTAAATAAAACAATCATGAAAGGGTAATAAAAGGAAGTTGCATACCCGCACATCCACCAAAGAAGTTCGTGTGCGCTTGTTTGGAACAATATTTTTGGTCCGTTCTTCTGACTTTTGCTGTTCAAGTTCAAAACCACTGGTGGCAGAATGATTTTGAATTCCCATTTTACCCAGGCTTGGAACAAGGACCGACCGATCGCTTGATACTGAAGCATTAGGCCTATCATTAGAATAACCTTCTAATCTAGACCTCTTCTTTGACGGTATGGTTGGGAAGAACTTGTTGAATGCAGACAAGGCTTCAGTGAAAATCTTCATACGTTCCCTATTTATTTAATAGAACTTAATTAAACTAGTGAAAGGTACTATGTAAAATGCAAAATATTCAAAAACTACCTGCCCTTGACAGAGCTTCCACGCAGACCATCTCTTACTCGCTTGATTTCTTCAGGTGAGGGAGACAATACCACCTTGCCTTTTGAAGAACCAGAAGAGTCATCTGCTGAAATTCCAAGAGCAGCATTCATGTGTCGCTTAAAGTCCCCTAGACGACTAGATTTATGGTCTGCAGCCACCACCTTTGGATCAAAACGCATGCATTGGAAGAAGTTCACCACGTCTCCCTGCGCTACCACAGCACTACTTCGAGCCATGTTCGGGACAGAAGATAGGATTGGATTCTCCGTACTCTCACGAAAGCTACTCGATCTGTCCATCTGAGCAGCTAAGTGGGATCCACGATGGCCACTGTATATCGGCCTATCCGGGCTATCAGAAGACATATCGAACTTACTAGACGTTGCCATTGCATCAGATTCCTAGCAAACTCTGTGTTATAAACCCAATAGATACAGTAATGCATGAAAAAGTAGTAGTATTGTAGCACATAGAGGCAAATTGGAGTTCAAACGACAATAAAGGATGATATGCCTGCAAAGGACACAAATCAAAGGATAAGAACTGAAATCCAAGTTCACTTATAATATGATTTACAATGACAACTTGAACTAAAAGTCCCAACATGATCAGTGATAGTTTTAAATTGCAGAATATTAGGAGAACAAAACCAAGCTGAGATAATTAGGAGCATTGCACCATGCTGAGATTCATAAATCCACTCAATTACAAGTTCCTCAATTTAGTATATTTTTTCCAAGGTTTGCAGGCATCAGCATTATGAGATTGTTACTTCTTAAAGACCATTTTTTGAAAGGAAAAGTCCGACATAAAAACATTAATACCAATGAAACAAATGGTGAATGATGTTATATAAGTGATTTACTTGCCATATATATGATTCATAAAATCATTGCATTAATAGTTATTAGTGTTTTTTAGAATAAGTTTTCTTTTTGTGTAATCTTACTCTTTCTAATTGCAGAAAAACAATGATAAAATTAGAAATTTGGGATGATGGCTTAATTTTTCCTCAGGGTTAGTCTCCCATTTATCCATACATCCCTAATCAAGTCAAATTATTCATTGATGTAATCATATGGATTCCAATAGTCTTCCTGGCAAACTAACAGATTTCAGACACGAGACTTGACTATAATCTCTAATTAAATTTTTAATGATAAAATTACAATGGATAATATAATCTGCACTTCTAATAGGACCAACAAAAAAATCAAACTAAAAGAAATGGGAAAAAAAAGAGAGAGAGAGAGAGACTCGTAAGTAGCCTTGGTCTTGAAGATTGCAGCCTCAATAAATTACGCTTATTTCTCCACCAGTTCACCATCACGACACCATCAATTTAAGTGTAAATCAGTCAGACAAATAACACTGAGAATCTGTACTAGGTTTAGACTATACGAGACCACAAGTGAAAGGGGCATGAGAGACAGGTTTTGAAGGAGTAATAAACCAAAACTGTCAGGAATTTAATTCGGATTCCAACTTGATAGTAATAGTAATATTTGGTATAAAACTGCAATAATAAAAGTACTAATTCTACTTCTACTTGACATAATAATAAATCCTCAAACTCATGGCATTATTATTATTATTATCAAGAATAAAATACTCCTGCTAATAACATAACTTGAGAAAGTGAAAATTCAAACCATATTGCATACCTCCAAATCCTAGATGGAATCACTCGAAGCAGCTGTGCTTTACAATAAGACAATCATCTGCACAATTTTTTAACAAAAGACTATGTTCCATCTCATGATAAAATCAAACCACCGTTTCCCTCAGATCTCCTCCTTGTCTTATATGATCAGTAGACTTCACCGGATGAATTTTAACCAAGTTACTGCAATTGCAAATACAAATCCAGTTGACCGGATCTATCGACCGGCACCGATGAGGAAGAATCACGACCAAATATTATTGACCTGTTTGTCAACTCTGAGGTCGTCCCTGTTGCTTTGCTCACTCTTCAGCAAACAGTGCTAGCTATAAATGATACACTCTTTAGCTCACTCTTCTATTTGATCGGAGATGTTGGAAATTTCAGGAAATCGGAGTGGAAGTAGTAGGATTTTAGGGTTAGGGTTAGGGTTAGGAGATGAATTCGGTCTAGAAGGAGGGTTGATTTCTTGATTTCTTCGAGTTATTGTTTTCTTTTTAAAAAAATTTCATTTATCAAAAACTGAATGATTTTCTGTCATGTGATGAGCACATGATTGGATTAGCTATAGACAGCGTTGGTAAGCTAAGAGTAATTCCATTTTTGTCATTCACTAAAAAAGTTTTTTATTACGGGGATTGAACAGTGTGCCTGGACGGATACAAAACTTTGACACCCAACAATTTTACGGGATAATCCAATGGTAGTTTTTTTATTGTAATTAAAAAAAAATAGTTCTGAGAAAAATTTGTGATTTTAAAAGGGTAGATTTAAACATAAGTTAAGCGTTAGTTTTCTAATTTTTCTTTTAAATAAACACAATTAATTATCATAACTTTTTTTTTAGAGATGATTTTTTATTTGATTATTAGAGATGATTTTTTATTTTTTTTACATCCTACAAACCTAAATCTTTTAAAATATAAGTGAAATACACTTATCATAAATTCTTATATAAGATCATATAACTATCTATATAAATCTTCTTCTCTTTCTAACTTTGTCAATCATACCATCTTAAACAAGATTTCTATATATTAGCTTTAAAAAATTAAGTCATTTCTCATTCTTTAAATGTTAATTATTGGTTTAATTCAATCTTATTTTTCTTCTCTTGTTTGTTGATCCAAAACATACTAGATTATTGACATATAAAAGGATTGAGATTGCTTTAATGAAAGGGAACATATGAGGCACTAAATTATCCAAGCATAGGTTAAATCAATTGTAAATAAAATGGTTAGGTCATATAATTGGCTTTAGAATACCTATATATTTGTGGGATAGGAGAGACCTTTTATAAAATTTTATCCAAATTGGATAAAGCTTATTGTGATATCTGCTGTATGGACATGTGATACTTAAGATGTGTTTAAAAACTTCCCAACACTTCTAATAGAGTGATTGTTATTGAAATATAACTAAGGACATGCTTCCCAAGAAATTAACCAAAAAGAGTTTTTGATCAACTCTATTTAAGCTTGTTCTATATTTGTTTGAGTTAATCGGTCATAACCTACATGATTTTATTGACTAACATTATATTATTGTGGTAAGTAGTGTTAGTTGTATCTTTTATTTCTAGTTAAATAACCCTCAAATCAGCATTAAATAGATTTAAGTTATAATAAAAGAACATACCTTCATCCATGGTTGTCTAATTAAAGTTTGACCAACTAATCATGTCATTTAAAATTAAAAAGAGATAATCATGAGGTTTTGCTAAAGACATCAAAACACCAATATAACCATCAACAACATCAAGTTCTTTTTATAAATTGAAAATATTGAGTTTAGTTGTAACTAACTACTAGTCATTCTTATGCTCCATAACTCTATAAAAGATGGATTAGGAATAGTTATTAATACTAGTTTTATTATATGATATAAAGAAAAAATTTTAGTCAGGAGTCTGAAAATTATTTTGGTAAGGAAAAAAACAACGAGGTCAAAAGATTTATGAACAATTCTATTTCATAAAAATTATGCAAAAATAGAATAGAAAAGAAGTTAACAGTTACTGGATAATGCAATCAATATGAAAGTTAGTGTTAGGTTCCTAAATCTAATGGCTTGTAATTTTCGCAACATCTATTCTTGTTGTTTTTTTCCTCATGAAATAGCATTACTGAATATTTATTTAACCATCTTATGACTAATTAATATTTAATCTTGTATCAATTAAGAAAAAAATTTAACCAAGTATCAGTCACTATATAAGATTTTAAATCAAAAATAAAGATTTTGATTATTCTTGTTTTGGATAAGAAGGGTTTGGCTAAACACCAAGAACGAAAAGAGGGTGAACATGAAAAAAACCAATAGAGAGAGAAGGGGACGACTAGAGAGAAGAAACAAGACAAAAACAGGGGAAAAGAACAAAAAGCCAGCGTACCCCAGCTTCGCCTTCATCTCTAAAACACAAACAATGGGCAAACAAAGCAGAGAAAAAAAAAATGCAAACAACACGTAGAAAAATAGCAGAAACAGAGGAGAGAGTGCATCAAGCAACCTCACGTCTTCATCTCCAGCGGGTAAGTTCTTCTCTTCCCCGCTTTTGTAAATATAATTCACTTGTCACTGTGCATGCTTACTTAATTCAACTGTTTATACATGCACTTATGAATCAGTTCACGAGTGCCTCCAGGCAAGTCATGACTAGGTTGGGTCGAGGTTTAGATTTCACTCTTAAAAAAACACAGAAAAGCTGAGGCCGAGCTGGGCTGAGTTTCAAGCCCAACCAGCCTAATTTGTTTTGGGCCAAAGGTGTATTTGGCAAAATATATCCTTATGCTCCATCCTCTTTATTTTATTTTAAATAGACTCTTTTTTATATCAGAAAATTCTATAAAAATTTGTGAGCTTTTCTGAATTTATTTTTGAGTCCCTTACAATTTTTTTTTTTAATGATTTCACTATATAATTAATCCATGGAATTTTATTATGAAATGGGAATCTAGCATGTCCTTTTTTCTATATAAAAAATAACAAAAAATATAAAAATATATATGCTTTGCTTTAAATTCAATTTTTACTGGTTTATTCACTGACACTAGAGTCAGGAATACTATGTTTTTTTTGTTACGTAATATTTACCAACACTAGAGTTGGAAGTATTCGTATCTGAATATTCACTGGTGCCAAAGTTATGAATATTATAAGCAGACCATCGATAGCATAGTCTATCAAACTCTTAGCAATTTAGGACAAAACCAGCAATGCAGCTCACCTAAGGTAGAATGCTTAAGGGGTGATAATATTTTCTCTTTTGCGTAATCAGTCTCGTACCATAAAATCTTTGTTGATCAGTTAGAGTTTCTAGTTATCATAATACTAAATGACAACTCTTTAAATAAGACCTTTCTCATCTAAGAACAAGATGTCAGAAACTTGTTCTTTCTGTGAATTTTATATTTTAAAGGACTTCGCGATGTCGGGTGCAACATACTTGATAAACTCAAACACTTTAAAATTTTTAGGTATTATGATGTTAGGCATAAGATACATTTTAACTGCATTTATTAGGTCATAAAGGTCTATGTATTTTATCGCTCAAAGGTATTCTTTTATTACATATAGCTTTTCATTATCAAGCTTTTTTGCAATCTTGACCCTCTAGGTTTCTTTAGTGATGAGGTTAATAGCTAGAGCAACCTAGGCTTGTGGTGCTCAAAGAAAGCTCACGAATAGGAAATGTGCTATGAATTAGGACTCAAGAGAAGCACTTAGTGACCTTTAGTTTTGGTAGTGAAAAATTGGATGGCATTGCTAGCATTTACACCCAACTAGTTATTAGAAAGAAATAGCATATATATTTGTATTTGCCCCCGGTTAAAGGTTCATTTTCTAAATAATATAGCTTGTAGTACTCACTTAAGTAGGTTAGTGAGCCTAGTAACTTCTCTTTTTAGACTCTCTTTTTTTTTAGATGTGATCTCTTTTTGTTTTTAATTTTTCTCTGTCTAGATCTACTGTTGTGGATTCTAGGGGGAGGTTGAACTTTTATAAGATGACCTATAGTTTTTCCTCTCTTATTTGATATGTATATGTGCAAAAAAGAAATAAAAAATATGTATAAATAAGTGCAAAAGGTTGGATTAAGTATGTGTGCATGTTATTGTTTGAGTTTCATATTATGTCGGGACTATAAGGATGAACTAGGTCATGTTTGTCCTTCTTTGGTCCTTAAAACTTAGGAGACATGTTAACCTAACTGTTTAAAAACTAAGCTTTGATCAAAACATGATGTAAACTTGACAAAAAGTCATCATTGCAATTTTTATTCTTATTTGAAAAATAAATATTTTCTATATACATGCATATGTAGAAAGGTGAAAACATAGTTTTACAAAATGAAGCTAATGCTATTGTGAAGCTAGTAAAGTCAAAGCAAATAAAAAAAATGCATCAATGAAAAGTTGTCAATTTTAAAAAATGATTTTTTTTTCACACATCCTAATTAAAAAGGTGAAAACATAGTTTTGTGAAATGGATATAATGCTATTGTAAAGTTGTTATAAATAAGATTAAAAAAAAAAAAAACAAGTGAATAGTAACCTGCATGTAAGAAACTAAGGTACAAAAAAAAAAATAAGGCAAAGAACTAGGGTGTTACCTTGGGGCTAGTGTTATAAGAGGGAGGAGCTACTATGGTACTTAATAGTGATAGAGATGGTAATTGGTTCGGTTTTGGTTGGTTTTTTCTCTAATCGAGTTTCCTTTTTCTTTTCTTTTTTACTTTCTCTCTTCTTCTTTTCTCCCTCTATTACTTTCTAACTCAAATAACTCTCATTCTTAGCTTAAAACTCTTTTGTTTCTTCTTTTTTTTTTTTGTATTTTCTCTCTCTAACTTGAATCCCTTTTTTTTTTCTTTTCTTTGGATCTCTATTTATGGGCAATGATGAAGGTTCTAAAACCTTTTTTGGTGGTATAATCATAGACATTGGTCTCTTTGGATTAATGCCAACCTTTCACCATAATTGCCACTTTTGTCAAAGCATGCTTGAATTGCCCTTTTCGCACAGTTTTCTTACAACATTTAAAAGGATCAAAATTGTGTTTCTTGGGCTAAACATATAGTACAGATACATGTGAGACAAGTGGTGTGTTTCTTGGCATTTATAAGAGGCGTGACATAGAGAAGCAAAAGGCTAAAGATCCATTCAAAGCTATGAAGAAAAGGAAAAGAAAACAAAATTACACAATAGCCATAGAAAGAAGAAGACACTATTTGGGGCCATGCATGACCAAAACAATAATCTTGAGCTATTCTTTTTATTTATTAAAGGAACGTCATTTTTCCCAAAACATGTCATTTCATTTAATATTTTTTGTAATTTTCTTTTTGAAATGATGTTATTTTAGGTTTTAAAAAAAGTTTTAAATTCTCAAATAAGTCCTTCAATTTCTATGCCTTTTTTATTTTAGTCATTTTCAATTCTCTGATTTTCAACCATTTTCTTAATATTTCTTTCAATATTTTCCATGATTGCATGTAAAATGGTCTTTCAATATTGACGTCTTTTTCCAAATTAATCATTGGCTTTCTAATTTTTAACCAATTTTAGCTTCTTTTCCTCAACTTTTTCTCAATTTAATACTTGATTATATTTAAAATGACTCCTAAACTTCTCTTCCTTTTCAAATTCAATGCTTGGTTTTCTAGTTAGCCAATTTCAATCATTTTCGCATTTGTTTCTTCACAATTTCATTTGCAATTGCATTTTTTTTTCAATTTTCTCTTATATATATATATATATATTAAAAATTAGGTTATGACAATAACCTACTAATTAATAGTTTGATTTGATCAAAATTAGAAGCAGTGAATAGCCTTGAACCAACAACCTTAACTTTTAACATTGATATGAAATACATATTATGACCATTTATATCAAAGTATCTTTCTAACTAATGTGTTGAGTGAAAATGAGATAATGGTGGCATGAACCAGGCTTAATACATAACAAATCAAACATCAAAATACAAGTAACCCTAATATAATCACATACCTAAATCAAGAGAGGTGTTTCAAACAAACATCCTTGGGCCTAAAGTTCCCTCTCTTGTATATATCTTCCTTAACTTTTTCATTATAAGTCCCCAGGTATTGCTTCAAGATTGAACTAAGAACCTCTCTTAAAGTTTTTTTTATCATTTGAGTAGAACCGAGAATAATATTCTTAAAGCCCTTTTAACCACTTTTAAAGACAAAGTATATTTTGTTTTCATGCATATGACCAAATCCTAAAAATTTTCCAAGCATATATTCATAAAAACAAAAATTGCATCTTTTTCACGTTTTAAAATGAAAAATGGATATCATAACCAGTTTATGATTATCCATTAGGATTTGATCAAAATATGAAAAACCTTTTTCTAACATTTTTTTCTAAGGTCCAAATTCAGACTTTAATGTATGTGGGGTGTAAAATTACACGATAAAGTACACCCTCAATTATTAAAAATACAAGGTGTAAAAATACGGTGCTAAAATTTAGACTTTAGAGCGGTTAAGATTTAACCCGATAAGATAAAGACTTTCTCATGAAGAGAGGTCTACCTTTAACCTTAAAAAATTCGAACAAATATAAACTCGACACAGAATAACAATTAAACAACAATGCAACTTATCTTAGGTAGGGTATATTGGGGGCGATGCGTCTTTTCCTTGCACAACCAATCCCTTACTCAGACTCTCGTAAACCATAGGTTCCTAGTAACCATAATAATAGGTGGTGACTCCTAAAGATTAATCATAATTTTATAAGTAAATCCAAAACCTTTTCCAACACACAACACCTCACACATGAAGCACGACAAAAAGCCTTCACCGTCGCCAGACAATGTCGTGTCGGCATGACCCCGCAACAAAGCCTACAATTGATAGTAGGCTTCCCATGTTAGAAAATAAGATCCAAGTGTATTTAACACATCTTTATTTTATTACATGATGTGTATTGTAACATCCTCAAATTGTAAAGTCATGAAATCTCAAACATTTCTTTATGATTGTCAAATATTGAATAATATGTCTAAGATTATGGATTTTTTTTTTGAAAACCTTTGTGTTGTAAAAATCAAATAAAAGATATGTAGTATATAATGGATGTGTTATATATATATATATATATATATATATATGTATAGATGTTAGTATGACTATATCATTTTCAGAATTATAAGATAAGTTTGTAATATAAAGTAGTAGAATACAGTAGATGTTTTAAGATAATATGACTCTTAATCTTATTCTTTATAATTTGAGAATGTTACAATCATATTTATAAATGTAAAGAAAAAACAATTTGGGCTAAAATTTGTGAATAAGAGCACATAATGTTTTTTTTTTAAAATATAAACTTATGATATTTATTTTTGCAATATATTTCATATAATCTATAGAGTATCAGCTATAATAAATAAATAAAAATATATGACAATATATTAACATATTAATTATTATTTTAGATCTAATTACTATTTTAAATTCAATTATTAATAAAAAAAATTAATTGAATTAATAATACCAGAGAAAAAATTATAAAGTGATTTCAATTTTATACATATTATTTTTCTCAATTTCACTTCACATTATCTAAATAGAAAAATAAATGGTTTAATTATACTTCTTTTCTCATATAAATGATTTCAATATACATTAATTAAAAAAATTAGGTAAATTCATTTATTGGATCACATGAGAAACCACTTACCGTAATTAAAAACCTTTTATTGCAAAAAAAAAATAATGGGGCTAATTTAAAATTTTTAAGGGATATAATTAAATAATCTATATCTTTGGGAGTGGCTCATATGCCCCTCCCGTCCTTATGGAGCTCCACCTCTCCAAGATCTGCATTAACTTTTTAGGTGAAATGGAAGAGAAACCAATTTTGAGCTCTAAACTATTCAATATAATGAATCTCCTTGTTAAATGGAGATGCTAAATGGAAATATATATATATATATATATATATATATATATATATATATATATACACTTTTCAATATTTATTTTATATTTTATATGTTCCAAGAAAATTGTTAAACAAAATGTTATTTTATCATTTCTCTTGGAAAAAAGTTGTTCTTACATATCTTGCAAAAATGTTAAAACATCATTCATTGTAATAGTCTTTTTTATAAGTGTTTTTTCCTTTAATTTTTTCTTAAATCTATTTTTTTATTTTTTTTATGAGATTATCATGGTCTCATGACTTGTGTCATGGTTTTGGCGAGTTCACCTGAGTTGACTCGGGTTTTTTTTTTTATTGTTCAAGTTGTTTTTATATCCATCAAGTCAATCGGACTATATCGGGTTGTTAAAATAGTTATATATTAAAATGCAATCGACCTTTCTAAATGACATTTTACCATATGAATGTATATAATAATAATAATAATAATAATAATAAACCATATTTATATTATTAAAAAAGTTGTATTATGAATATGACTCTTCTAAAGCTCTTAGTTGTCAAGTAAAATTGAGTCTACTTCACCTATATATAGAAGTGTAGAGGTGTGAAAAGTATGGCTTGTGCCAAACATATCCATATTTGTCATGCCAATCTATTGTGTGATATTGGTTCATTTATATTGCATCATTCACCTAACGCAGACCACCCTTACTCATGTCCTAAGGGTTGGTGCCATGACATGTTGGCTTATTTTAATTATTTCTCAAATATTTGAATTCCTAGGTGAAGACATTATGATGGTTAAAAATAAAGAAGTTGGGTAAGAATATATGGACTCTATATTTCAATAGAGTAGTAAATGTATCTGGTAAAAGTGTGAGTGTTGTGCTCATTTCTCTAATTGAGGAGTACAATCTTGTCGCAATTAGATAATAGTTTGAATGCACTATCAATACAGCAGAATATAGAACATGTATCTATGGGCTCGAGGCCATTTTAGAAAGGAAAGTTGAAAAGCTTGATGTATATAAAGATTCCTTATTGATAATTTACTAGATGAAAGAAGAGTGATAAATAAAAGTGAGAAATTAAAGGCATACTAAAAGTACTTTGTCAAGCTAACATACTTGTTTGAAAAAATCAAATTCAATCAACCAAGTAAAAATATGAATCCTATATATATTTAGATTAAGAATGACCATGTTTACTATTGTTTGGTAAAAAAAGAGACAAATGGGAAGCCATGGTACCATAATATCAAATAGTTTATTATAAGTCATGAATATCCACCTAATGCAAATAAGATGGACAAAAGTCTTTGAGGAGATTAACAATGAACTACTTTTTAGATGGAGAGCCATTATACAAGAAATAATTAGACAAAACTCTGCTAACATGCTTGGATAAAAGGGAATAAGAAAACTATATAAGTGTATGAAGGGGTTTTTGCTACACATGTTAATAGGCTTATGATAACATGAAAAATACAAACAAGTGAATATTTATGGACCATAATAGAAAATTATAGCAATGATTATGTGATGAAATGTCAAAAATGTTATATTTTTACTAACAAGATAAATGCATTGTCTGTTTCTCTCCATAATATAATAACATCTTGGCCATTTGCAATACGGGGAATGAATATGATCTGCTTAATTAATCCCAAAATAAGTGACAGATATTGATTCATATTGGTAGTAATTAATTGTTTTACAAAATGGATTGAAGTTTATCTTTGTGCCTATGTTACTTAAAAAGTGGTGCAAATATTTATTGAGAATAACATCATCTGTCAATACAGTTTGTTAGAGGTAATAATGACTGACAATGCCTAGAATTTTAATGGAAAGTGATTCAATATTTATGCCAACAATGAAAGATCAAACATCTTAATTCCTCACCTTACCTATAAAAGATGAATGAAGTAATAAAGATAACAAATAAAAATATAAAGAAGATTGTGTAGAAAATGATTTTCATTACATGAAATGATTTCATATGCATTATATGGTTATCAAATTAGTGTAAGAACATCTACAAGATTAACTATTTACTCTCAAGTGTATGAAACAGAGATGGTGATGCCTCTTAAAGTGAAAATACCTCATTTAAAAGAATTAAAAGAAGTAGAGTCGGAATGGGCTAAGCTCTGGTATGAATAATTAAACTTGTTAGAGAGAGAAGGTTAACTGCAATATGTAATGACAATTGTATTTGAAAAGAATGGTTAAGACTTGTGACAAGGAAGTATACATGTGAGAGTTTTATGATGGATATTTGTTACTAAAAAAAATTAGTCAATTCCCAAAAAGGATCAAAGTAAATTAATGCCTAACCATGAAGGTCCTTGTGTAATCAAGAAAATATTTTAAGAATGAGCCCTTATTTAAACATTTTAAGAATGTGACTTATTTTATTAAATATAAATGGAAGAGAATTATTGAAGCATGTTAATTCAGATGCTATAAAGTAATATTATGCATGAATCTATACTTTCTTCAACTAACCATTGTAATTAAAAAGTTTAGATTTGGGAAAATTTTATTCAAAGTTTTTATTTTATCATTGTTTGTCTTTTTTTTTTATTTGACATAACTATTACATCAACTCCTTACTTTGCAATTGTATTTCTATAAAATAAATCATGTTCCTTGGTCTATTATATGACTAATATTGATTTTAATTGCATGAATTTAAAGAGAAAATGTAGAAAGAATGATGGGCTTTATTTAAAGACTTAATAGGCAACGAGATATATAATGGAAAATAAAGATATGATAAATGCCTAACAAGGAAAGGTATAAAAAGGAATTGTGGAAAGGTTTTAAAAGACTAAAATATGGAATGAGATATAATCAAGAAATGAGAGTTAGATGGGTTGATCAAAGGAAATTGAATCATGAAAGGTAATCTCAAGGGGAATCTAAAGGAAAATGAAGCTTCAACATAAAATCACCAACAAATGTCAAAGTCAAAACATTAAAACAATAGGGGCTTAGAACTAGATCTTACTCATAAATTGAATTTAAGCAAATAAGTGAGTCTAACATTGTAATCAGCTGTGTGAACTGAAACAAAGGTTTAAGATGACGTGGGGAAGTTCACATATTTTTATCGCGAACTCATTTAGAATTTATAATGAAGTTAGTCACCTTTCAAGTTGACTTATTTAGATTTCATATTGAAGATGGTCAACTCTTGAGTTGACCTATTTAAGTTTCATATTAAAGTTAGTTGCCTCTTGAGTTGACTCATTTAGATTTGATGTTAAGGTTGATTTACCTTCTGAAAGCACCCATTTAAGTTTTATATTGAGGTTAATCACCTCTCAAGTTAACTCATTTTTAAATTGCATGTCAAGGTTGATCGCCTCTTGAGTTAACCCATTTGAATATCATGTATATAACATCATTTTCTCAATATTTGCTTAACATTTCTTTCCTTCTCAAGCATTTTATCGTAGTTTTTCACAAACTTTACAATATAAAGTCAAAGAAAAATATATTTTACAATATCTTTGCACTTAAACATTGTAAAAAAAGGACAACTATTATAATCTATTTTGACCACTTATTTTTTTTTAAAAAAAATAAGAAGTGAAAGAATAAGTAATGAAGGAAAAAAGAATCAAAATAAAAATGAAAGTTTAGTCCCCTTGCCAATCAACTGTAGGATAAAGAGATAGAGAAATAAGAAGATAATGAGTTAGAAGGATAAAGAGAGATGAATAGATAGGAAAATAATAGGCTATAAATAAACCATTTAGTCAAAGGAAAATTACTTTAAAACTAGATACGAGAAACCAAAAGGAAAAAAAAAATCATTAAGAGGTATATATATATATATATATATATATATATATATATATATATATAAAGAGTAGAAAAATAGTTAAACATTAAAAAAAAAAAAAACAGTTTGACAAAAACCAAAACCAGTTACCACTCTTTCCCCCCTCATATTACTAGAATTAATCAACTTAACCATAACCTCACAACTCTAAATAACCTGTATATGCCCTACCATTCCCCCCACACATCATTGTCCCAACTCTTTCATGAAAACAATTATTATAAAAAATTCATTGTTATTTTCTCCATCTTTGCCAGTCAATGTTATCACAAACATATTGCCCTTTTCTCCCTATCTCCAATAGCTATCAAAACACTATCACAAACCTACTAACCCTTCCTTCACATCTCATAGCCATATTTTTTGATTGGTTTCTAGCTGCAACTATGAAATCACAACCCTTAATAACCTTAAAATCAAAATCAAATTTGCCAAAAAAACCTAACAAATCATACTAAGAAACCAACCTAAACCAACCCCAAAATAACTTAGAAAAAATAATCATCACAAAATCCTCAAAATTTGATCTTTTTATTTCTCTCAGCTACGCTTTTTACATGTTTGGCGCCACACAAAATCACATATACCATTGAACCTAGGAGTATCAACATTTTAGCACATGGTTTCTACATGATGACATTGCCCAATTAATGCTCTAACATGTGGTTCCAATGTGTCAACATTGCCCAGTTTTCTAGTTGATTACAATAGCCCTTGAAGATTAATTTCAAACCTCAAACAAATTTTTTTTATTTTAAGTGTTAGGGTTAGTGTCATTGCAGTGGTATAATATCATTGAGAAACTATATTTTAAGATGTGATAAGGCAGAATCAAAACTACATAATAAGGTTAGGAAGACAGGCTGCAAAAAGGTAAATGGGTCATGTGTATATGGTAGGTCATGTGTATAAAAAGCTCAATTTTTAATAAAAAAATAATCAAGTGGTGGTAAGATCATTAAATGGGTCATATCATTCATATGTTGATATTTGTTTTTTATATAATAAAAATTGTTTTTATATAGTTTTTCTATATGATTGTATGTATATTGATTTCTAGGAATCAATTCCGGGATAATATGATTCTTAAACAGGTCCAGTTACTCAAAAGTTAAAGGGATAATATGGGTCACATCATTTCTTTTTCTAATATCTAAGAAATATTAAAATAAATAGAGATAATGATATATTAGACGATATAAATATTGAATAATTAATTTAATTTAATTTAAAAATCATTAAAAAAAAGCTAAATCCAACAAATAACAAAATATAAAAAGACCCCAAAATGCCAAAATGATGGGGAAAAAAATAATAGATGTACTTGGACAAATCTCTCAAACTTAGGTTTTTACTTTAAATTCACAACCTATTAAATTCTAAACACGAGGTCAATCAAGAAGCTCAATCTAATATTAAAGCATGAAATAACAAAATTAATTAAAAAAAATTTCAAGGTTAAAAATAGTAATTAAAAAAATAAGAATCAAATATAATATGTAAATATATCGAAGGATGATGAAATTGTAAAAAAATAAAATCAATTCTAAAAATAAAATAAATAACAATTAAAAAAATAAAGATCAAATCTAAAATGAAAAAAAAATAAAGGATGAAATCAAAAGGAAAATTTTATTCATTAAACTTATTCAAATAAAAAATAACAATTAAAATAATAAAAATCAAATCCATGAGAAAAATATTTGCAGGGTTGTTAAATGTTGAAAAAGTAAGCCCAAAAACCAATAAAGAAAAAAAAATAGCAAAAATAAACCAGTTACCACCAAACCAACAAGAATTAGGTCAAGCGTCGCATTGAAAGGTAGCCCCCACCTTGGTGAATAAAAAAACTAGGGTAATCATTTTCAATTCGGTTTAATTTTTACCCATAAAAAACAACCAAAAAAAAAAACACAACCGAAACCTGTCCAAACTAATCGATTTCGGTTTAGTTTTTTTTGCCCAAAACCAAAAAAACCTATATGCTTCTTTTGGGCTTTTTTTTGCTTTGTAATGGGCTTTATGATGGGTTTTTGATGGATTTCTGATGGGCTTGCAATTAATATTGATATTGTCTAATTTTCTTTGAAGATTCCAAAATATATTTAATTTTTTTATCACTAAATATTCATTTTTATTAAATTTTTATTGTCAATCTTGTGTTTATTAAGTTTTTTGACCACTGAATATTCATTTATATTAAATTATTAATGTCAATCTTGTGTTTAATATATTTTTTACCTTCTTAATATTTTTCTACTTTATAAAAATTTAAATAACACACAGTCACACACCAATAAATTAAAATCCAAATTACAAACCATTTCCTTCAAAGGGCTTAAAGAAAAAACAATATATAACATTATCATAAAATACTCTAAGCCAAAAAAATAAATCTTCAATTGCACATCGTCACAATTAAAAAGCACTTCAAGAACATTGCACTTTGATTCCTGAAATTCATATTCTACAATTATAACATGATAAATTAAATTAGAAGATATAAAAATAAAAAATAGTATTTTTACCATATGTTTTCAATAAATGCATCACAATTTGTGAACTAATTATCATTCGTTGCTAGATGCAACTTTCCATAAAATTCTACAAAATAAAAAATTAAACATGTTAGAATAAAAATGTGTTAATTAATAAATCATAAAATAAAAGGTGTAAGTTTTTAAGAAACATTACCTGATTCAAGGTTTTCGTAGGTTTCAAAATCATTTATCATGGTTCTATTATTAGTTGAAAATGAACCATGATGCAACCAATTTTGACAACAAATAAGTGCTTGAACTATTGCTAGAGATAAAGAACTTCGAAATTGATCAAGCATACAACTGCCTGTGCTAAAGGCTGATTCGAAAGCCACTATGAATATAGGAATAGCTAGAACATGTTGTGCAACTTTTGAAAGTATCTTATATTTTGAAGCATTAATCTTTCACCAACTCAAAATATTTAATTTATCATCATTAGGATCCTCATAACCATAAACCAAATACCTCTCAACCTCATTTCTATTCTCCACACTACCTTCCTCTTATAAATGCCTTTTGAATCGAACTAAAGTGTTAACATCTACCTCTATGTCATCAATAACATCATTAACATCTTGTTTATGACTATTATCATCCACCACTTCATCGCCTTTCAAATAAAACTCATACAAGCTCACCAAATTATTTTTCATTTTTTTTATTAGCAATTATGCTTTGTCATAATCATACAACTCACCAAAACAAAATTTCAAATATTTCAACTTAAGACCTGGATCCAAAACATTAACCACGTACAATAAAAAATTCTGATTTGTTTCATAACCCTAATACTTCTCAAACTTACTCATCATATTCATCGTCATTCCACTCAAAGATTATCTCTACTTTTACATAATTGCAACAAGTTTGTATGCATGTAAATCAATTCATTGAAGAAAGAATTTGATGTGACATGCAATGAACCAGAAAATTTCAATGTAATCATGTAAAAGATCTTTAAAAACTTCAGCAAAGTTCTAGCATTTTCCTAATCCTCCACGCCTTATGTTTTTTATTCCCCTTTGAATCAACCTCTTAAAAATAACTCATATACCTAAGTTCACTTTGACCTAACCTCATAAACACCTTTTCAAACTTTTCAGCAGCTTCTAACATAAGATAAGTTGAATTCCATCGAGTTGTAACATCCAAACAAAATGATTTCTTACACTCTATATGCAACTTTTATGCACACTTCTTAAATGCAAATAGCTTTGAACATCTCACAAACCTAATTGCATTTTGAATCTTAACAAACGAAATATTAATCTCTTTCAAACCATCACAAACAATGAGGTTTATAATGTGTGCACAACATCTAACATGCAAATCTTCATTTGACAATATATTAGTTGGCCAATCTCTCATCACATTCTTTAAATATAAAATAATAACACTATTAGAGCTTGCATTGTCTACTGTAACAGTTAAAAGTTTATTAATCCCCCAATCTAACAAACAATTCTTAATAACTTAACTAATTGTGTCACCCATATGATTGGAAACTTAATAAAAAATCAGAATTCTTTTATGTAAATTTCACTCATTATCAATCCAATAAGCCGTTAAGGACATATAGTTAATGTTTTGGATTGATATCTATGTATCTGTTGTTAAGCATAATCGTTGATCCTTAAAAGCTCTTTTTAATCTTTCATTTTCTTTAACATAAAGTTTCAAACAATCTCTCATAACAGTGAAATAAGAAGGAATGTCAAATCTAGGCTGCAGAGTCCTAGAAAATAATCTAAATCCCTCACCCTCCACAAAATTAAAAAGCAACTCATCAATTATAACCATTTTTACTAGTGCTTGTCTGCATTCATCATAATCATAATCAATTATCTTAAGAGTTCTCACACTTCGATCTCCTTATTCACCCCCTACTTTAGTAGGTTCTAATACCAAAAAAATTTGCTTCTTATTAACCATAAAAGGAAACTTTTTGCATACTTTTAAATGACTTCATATATTACTTATCCCATTAATAATAGTATGACATACATAATCCTTTCCACAATAATTACATTCAGCTCTTGGGGTTGTAGGATCAACATCAAGTTTTGTAAAATGATCCTAAATTTATGACTTTTTTTTATCATTAACATTTCTTTTCCTTGATGTAAGGACTTGAAGTTGTTTACCTTTATTATCCGTGGCGGATCCTACAGTTGTTGATGTTGGGTTAGTGTTTGAAGCTGGGGCATTGGTTGATATTGGGGTAGTGTAAGTGGATGAATCATTTTGATTTTAAAGGTTTTCTATTTGTAATTACCATATGCAAACATGTTAATATTTATGCATGTTGGAATATACAGTATATAACAATGATGCAACAACCAACAACTATGGGTAAAAAAACCCAAAAATAGCAAAAAGAAGTAATAGAGTTAGCTAAACTAAAATTAAACCAAACTGAAATTAAACTACACAAACTAGAAGAAGTAATAAACAGTCAACTAGACTTGAAAAAAAAGGATTTAAAAACACGTTTTAAACTTAAAAACAAACACACTATAGTCTACTAGTTAAAAAACCAATAAAGGTGATGAGTGAGTGAGTGAAGTGTGGAGTCAACTGTCTGTTATCTATTTATTAATTAGGGGTTAGTTTTGATTATTGCTTTTAAGTTTTAAGTGGAAATTGAAATTACTGATAAAATTACATAAAAAGAAAACGCTTTATTATTGCTTCATAAAAACTGTGCTGTGATGCCAAACCACAACAACAAGCAGGTTAAGAGCAACGCGAACTAAATAATCCTAAGAAAACAGTCAATTGTGACAAAAATAAAAGAGGCCATGAACCATAACATACTCAGTAAAACAAATTTGTAACCCAACTTTTACGAAACTAAATAATCCTAAGAATTTGAATTGAGAGCGGGATCAAACATGAATAGTTTACTGTTTTTCAGAAACAAAGACGCAAACCACAACATACCTAGTAAAACATTGTTTCTTATCAGTTCAAGCTGCAACTCAAACAAAGACGCAAGCACTAAATCAAAATATACATTTTTTTTAGTGCTCAAGAATAAAAACCCAATTAAAACAAGCACAAACAACAACTGTATAGTGTGCGCGAAAAAAATACAATAAATTAAAAATACAGCAACCACATCTTTGACCTTCTATACTATTCTGAGCATTAAAAAATACAAATGGTTACCTTATAAATGGATTTTTGAGCATTCAAAACAACAACTATATCTTTGACCTCTGCATTGAAAAAAAAGAAGCAAATATAATAAATTAAATAGATGATAAAGCTATGCAAAATACGAGCAGCCATTAGTTAATTAATTATAAAGGAAAAAAAAATTAAAACTCACTGCTATAGAACTAATTCAATAGAGGAGTAGTGGAGATTATGGAGTGCCATATGATCTTGTGTAAATGAAGAGGAAAGGCCAACTGGATAGTGGATAGGTTATGAAAAACATCGATATGTTTTTGAGAGGCTTGATTGGCTTTAAATTTCAATTGATTGGTTTGTCTAGTTGTTTTGGATCTCTCTGTTTCTAAGTCTAAGGAGAGGGAAAGGCCAAGAGGAGAGAGGGGGTGGGTGCTGGTAGCTAGGGTTATTGGGCAAATTAAGCGAACGATCTCTGTGTTTCTAAGTGAAGATGGAAACACAAATTGTTTTGGATTTCTGTGTTTTTATTTTCTAAGTCTAAGGAGACTGGAAAGAGAGAGGCCGAGAGGCAAGAAGGGTCGAGTGCTCTGGTACGGGGACGGGTGCTCTGGTTAGGGTTAGCAAAGAGACGAGAGGGGGCAAAATCTTTTATTTATACTATAATACCTTTTATTGAACCGGTTTGGTTCAATTCGGGTTAACCGGTTTTTACATTACAAAATCAAAAACTGAACCGAACCAGGATTTTTTCTAAATATTGTAATCGGTTTAATCAGTTTTTTTTCTCGGTTCTGTTTTTTTAATTTTCTTGGTTTACTCGGTTTATCGGTTTTTTTTATCACCTCTAAAAAAACACATGAAGAAAGATGATTTTTATCTATCTTAAGCCACCACAAGCTCCATTCAAAGACAGTGGAGTGGATCACTTGGCAACACTTTTTACAAACATGCGAACATGCCAACTTTTTTATTTTAATTAATCATACTATCAAATCATCCTTGTAACCCTTTAATAATTACAAAAAAGGAAATTAAAAAAAAAAAATACCAACATGCCTTTAAGGCCAAGCATAAGATTTTTTTAATTCCTATAACAATAAGATAGTTATAATGTGAATGTCAAGAAAATTTAAAAAAACCCTTAGTTAAGATGAAAATGTCCTGAACCATTATTCTAAATGATAAATAAACCTACTTACCCCTAAAAAAGGTATCTCGTGACCTTTTTTAAAGGACAATTCCACTAAATAAAAAAGCAAGAGTGTAATACTATTCCCACACCAAATAGATCCTTTTAGAGTGTGTTTTTTTTTTTTTAAATAGCTTTTATGATTGTTGTTTGAAAAAATAAATTTTTAAAAAATATAATTAGATATGATTAGTTAAATTTAAATAATGTTTGATAAAAAATATAATTGAAATTTATATACAACAAAAAACATGTATAAAAAATTTAATAGTTGTGTAATTACGATTGTTTTTCAAAGTATTTTTTATTTGAAAATACATCAAAATATTTTTTTTATTTTTAAAAAATTATTTTTGATATCAATACATCAAAATTATTTAAAAGCACATAAAAAAAATATTAATTTGAAGTAAAGAAATTTTTTTTTTTTTTTTAAAGCGCTTTTAAAACGTAAAAACAGAGTTTTACGAAACTCATTTACAAAAACATGTAAAAATTGCATTTCAAACTCAATTTTTTAGTAGACCCTACAATAAAAAACACATTTTGGTGCGTTACCAAACACCTTGCTGCATATTTTGCACCGCAAACACAAAAGCTGCATGTAAACAAACGCAGCCTTAATACATATTATTCTCTCTATGCTTAATTGAACGGCTGATTATCAACTGGAAAGCTTAAAGTCTCCACGAATTGATCAAGGCTCTGCCTAGGAACATGGAAAGGGTAAGAGAAAAAGGAAGCTTAGCTCATCCTAGCCGATAAGTAGTAGAAACCTTGAAAACTAGCACCGCGAAAATGAAGAAAAAGGATAGATAGCCTATTGAATCCATAAATCACTCAAAATGATTAATGATGTAAACATCAGAGTCCATAACTCATTGATCACCAAAACTCTCAACTAAATTAACAGTTAAACATCTCATCATATGCAACCAATCCTGCTTAGCATAAGTATAACTGGTTCAAAATGACGAACTCAGACATAAACACCAGAAGCAAGTAGCATGAACAAGGACCCAAAACCCTGCACCAGCGACATCGGCGTTCAGATAGAGCAACGAACCAAAATTAACAATAACAAATCAGAAGGTGGAGGGAGTAACAAACACAACATATCATACCAGGAAGAAAGAGGCCAATGCTCCTGTAGTAAGCTCCTTGGCCAAACTGCGATTTCTCCTAGAAGAGGTCGCTTCGTAGCTGCATAAACCACGCTTGTATAACATCAGAAACGAGATGGCACATATTTGCACACAAACAGATCTTTTCATAGTTCATCAACAACAACAACAACAACAACATGTTCAAACAAAACAGCAGATCTTGTCATAAATTCATCAACAACAACATTTTCAAATAAAATACTCTTTGTTCTAAAAAAGAAAACAAGAAAACAGAATGCCTGCTACATAGCATGTTAATCTTCATTATAACAGTATATTAAGTATTTACGAGGACCGACCGAAGATGTTTGTAATGATTAATCTGCAGCAAATTCTAGTGGAATGATAATATCTCATGGAAGACCTAAATAGAAGATTAAAACTTGAGGAGCAAATCAAATTAAATTAAAATCACAAATCAATTTGACTGGTGATTGATTTTTTTCTTAGCAAATTACATTACATGTAGATCTGATATAGTGGAGGAAAGGAACAACAATAATTCATTTCAGCATCGCTTAGCTTACATGAAGAAGGAAGCAGAGACCATAAGGCCGATGGCCAGCATGAAGATTGCTAGGGTTGGGTACCATGTCACCGGGACTGGACTCGTTATTGCTGCTGCCTTCGAACCCTTCAATTCAATAAGCATAAAAAAAGAAGAAGAAGATGATGAAAAAGAAGAACTATGTAAATCAATTCAATTCTCGACTATTAAAATAAAAAAATAATAGCAATTGATCTTTTACCATTGATTTGTATCAGCTAATGTTTGTTTTGTGAGATCTTTTTAATCTCGTTGCTGACTTGACTACAAACCCAGACAGATCTGCTCTGATCTGTTCTGTTCTGCTATAATTTTACATGTTCTAGGGGTGAAAAACGTATAAAACTAAAGTAGTAATAAAGGGCGGGACTGCGGACTTCGCTTTTGGGCCGATATTTAGTTGGGCTTAACCTTTTCTTTTAGATGCGCTGGCCTTGGACAGTTGGACTTGCTTGGTTAAGCGTAGTTTGTAATTAAGTTCCAAACAGTTTTTTTATAAAAATAATTAAAAATTTTATTTAAAAATAATTATTTCTTATATTTTTAGATTTTTTTAATGTGCTAATATAAAAAATAATTTTAACTCCTCCTCATAAATATATTACCTTAAGTCTTTAAGTTATTACATTTCAATATCGCATCACAATCTTTCAAACATTATAATTAGTAATGCTTTAGTAAACAAATATACTAAATTATCTTTTGAGCGAATTTGCTAAATATCAATATCACCAAACTTATCAAGGTCATGTGTGAATTATTTTTCTTTATGAGATGTGTTTTGTTCCATATCCTTTGTATCCTCCCTTTCATTGAGTTATGCATGTAACATTGTCTTTATACAATATAGTTGGTGTTTACTTGTTGGGGGATAAATCACATGTTCCATGAATATATTAAGTCATTAATCTCAGCCACATGTATTCTCAACTTGCATAATAGATTTCAAGTATTTTAGTATGATTAGATGAAGTGACGACTAATATTTCCTTTTTAGATCTCTATGATATATAATTAGTGCCACATGTAAAGAGATAATCTATTTGATTTCGAATTTTACGGGGATCAGATAAATATCCTACATCATCATACCCAACTAATTCATGATTAATATTATTTGAGTAAAATAAGCCTATATCCATAGTTCCTCATAAGTGATGTAAACATGTTTAACTTCATTTCAATGTCTCCGAGTCGAAAAACTATATCTTACTAGCAAATTCATAGAGAATGCTATATCTAGGCGTGTATTATTAGCAAGATACGTTAGAACACCAATTACACTAAAATATAGTACTTTGAGACCAAGTTATTCTTTATTATCCTCTTGAGGTCTAAAAAGATCTTTTTTTTTTTTTTAACATCAAGTAATTAAACAATCATTGTTGGTACTCAATGTATATGCTTTATCCAAATAAAATCTTTTAAAGACCTTCTCTTTATAACTTGACTAGTGAACGAGAATTTTATTTACTAAATGCTTAATCTGCAGACCAAGATAAAATTTTTTTTTCATCTCAAAATTTTTCTTTAAATAATTTACTGTCTTTGTTATCTTTTTAGGTTTTTGAATAATATTTAAATCATCAACATACACGGTAATAATAATGAAATCATATTCTGACTTTTTTTTATATAAAAACACAAGCATAAAGGTTCATTAGTATATCTTTTTTTCAAAAAAAAAATTCATTAAGATGATTATACCACATGCGTCCTGATTACTTTAATCCATATAAGGATCTTTTCAACTTGAATGAATAAACTTTTTGGCGATTTGAATTATAAGCTTTGGGAATTTTTAATCCTTCAGGGATTTTTATATAAACATCTTTATCAATAGACCCATATAAATAGGCTGTAAATACATCCATCAAACACATATATAGTCTTTCATGAGTTGTTAAGCCAATGAGATACCGATGTAATTGCATATCCTATATGTTTTATCATAATCAATGCCAAGTCTTTGCTAAAACCCTTATACCACTAATTGTGTCTTATACCTTATGATTTTATTTTTCTTGTTTTGTTTCCATATAAATACCTATCTGTATCCAATTGGCTTTACACTTTTAGGTGTTTGGACTACAAGTCCAAAAACTTCATGTTTTGCAAGTGAATTTAATTTTGTTTGGATTGCTTCTTTCTATTTTGGTCAATCATCTCTATGTCGATATTCTTCAATAGATTTAGGCTTAATGCCATCGTTTTCACTAATGATATCAAATGATATATTATATAAAAGAAATTTTATTGATAATTATCTCATTTTGGTTCCATCTTCTTCTTTTTCTTTTTTGTAGAGACATAACTTATCAAGATCTCTTTATTTTTACTATTTTCAGGTACCTGGACCTATTTTGAAGTTTTATGATTAGTTATGTTTATATCCATATGAACATTTGTCTCTTTAATAATACCAACTTGATTGTTTGCTCCTTTTCTTTTTCAAAGATCTTTTTTCTTTTGAACCGATTAGGCTACCATGCTTCTAGTGTGCTTTAGATTCATTTGCTACAATTTTATTGGATTGTCCTATTGAGACTTCAATCCAGGCTAAAGCATTTACAACTAGTATATGAGATTTGGTTATTTTTTTAAGTTAGTGAATGCATCTTGCAGCTGATTTGTTATGTTTTGACAAAAAAAAAAAATATATTCTAAACTTTTTGTTCACATTGTAGGCTGATTAAAATTCAATAATGATAATGCATTTCATGTAATATCTTTATCCAACTATTTAATTCCTCCTTTTAATGTTGGAAATGTAGTCTTATTAAAATGACAGTTGACAAATCATGTAATAAATGAATTACTTGTTAAGAATTTAAGATATTTAATTATCAACAGGGACTTAAACCCAATATATATTCCCAGCCTCCTTTGAGGACCCATCTTTCTATGTTATAATAGATAAATTGAAACATATATTGCATAACCAAATATTCTTATATGTGAAATGTTTAGCTCATGACCAAAAACCAATTATAATAGGGAAAATTTATAATAAGATGTTGGTAAAATACGTACAAATGTTGCTATATGTAAAATAACATGTCCTGAAATAGAGACAATAAGTTTTGTTCTTATGAACAATGACTTTGAAATTAATTGGAGGTGTTTAATAAATGATTCGACAAGACTATTCTGAATATGAATAAGGACAACAAGATGTTCAATGTTTATTCTAAGTGACATGTAAAAATTATTAAATGTTTAGGATATGAAATCACTAGCATTGTTAAGACGATTTGTCTTGATTATGTGATATGGATATTATGCTCGTAATCTAATCATTTGAGTAAGTAATCTCATAAATGCTAGGTTGCGAATTAGTGATAAAAACAAATATGATCATATTTTAGATGTATACATTAAAACCATAAAATATCTAAATGGTCCCCATGGTAAGAAAATAGGCCTACAAATATCACTTTAAATACATTCTAGATAGAAATCTTAGGGATTTAATCCCCACTTTAGCCATAGATGGTCTAATAACCAAGTCATCTTTAGAACAAAAAACACATGAGAATTATTTAAATTAAAGAATCTTTTGGTTCTTCAATGGGTGCCACAAGGATTCTCAATAGTTCATCATATCATTATTGATCCATGATGGCCCAACTAGCCATGCCAAATAATAAAATTATTTATTTTATTGAACTTTTGGTTCATTATTGCATTGAATTTAATTATATTAATATTTGTATAGTATAAACTTGAAGATAAAATTAGTTTTTATTTTTAATATTTATTTTGTAGTAGAAACATTTGATATAACATAAAGATATTTTATACCATTATCATTGGCAGTGTTAATATGGTACGACATATATCTTTAAAACTTAGCAAATTTCTACTTGATTTGGTAGAGAACAAAACATTATTAATTATAAATCTTATTCCTGATGCAATCTAAGCAATACCAAGAAATTTATTAGAGGTTCTAGGTGGTTTAATGATAAGACTACTTTTAATAAAGAAATTGATATTTCTACTATTTTTTATGTGGTTAAATAATTCTCATATTAAGTTCATACAAAATCTATGAAAGATCGATTAATTTTGTTATGATTTTATGCCACTCATTCGTGTCTCTTTATAGGTGTAGAGTGGAGGTAATCATTGTGTATAACTTTGATTTTCCAAGGCAAGTTCTTATTAGGTTAAGTTACAAATCATTCAAATATGATTTTAACATATTGAGAGGTGTCCATATTAGTTCACTGAAGCATTATATTAGCTCTTTTAGAGCTTTTAATCAAGTCTATTAAACCTAATATTGTATTCACTTTTGCTTTCATTACTTTAATTATTTTTTTAAAAAATATTTCTTATGTCTGAGAATGGTATGCATTGTTGCATTATCTGCTAAACATATATATTCACAATTGATATAAATCTCATTTATAGTATGATGCAAGTTCATGTTTTCTTCATAAAAAAATAAATACATAATAAGTTCATAAGAAGATAAAGTTTTTAAAGTTGCATATGACAAATATTATAACACAATCCTTTATATTAAATAAGCCAAATGAAAGGAACAAACCAAAATACATTGAAATATACTAGCATAAAAGACACACACACCTAAAAGATTAACAAAATTTTAAATTCTAACTTTCTTATAGTTAACTAACTAATTATTATTTTATATATTAGTTTAGTTAGTATCATTAGTCTCCAAGTTTCTTAGATGACTAATCAAATGTTCTTTTACCACATTCATTTCCTTTATCAATTTTCTAAATAATCTATTCGCGTGACATTTATTCAAAGAAAAAATAAATAAATAATTGAAAAGATAAAATTTATTGATTATTTTAGGCACCAACGTACCTACTTGCTGTATGCGAAAGTCTTGCACACACACCCCCTCATCTGTAGCCTTCATGCAATAATGTCTCTTGTAATATCATAATCAATACTATCAATATTCTTATAAATACAATTAAGGACCCTATTTACCCTTTTCTTTTATCCAATAAATCTTCAACAACTTCTAATAGGTAACTTCATTCATATTCACATTTTACACACACACACACACTTCACTATTTATAAAGCTTTCTCATAACATATCTTTCATGGTCAATTCATACATAATTTTAAATTATATTATTACCCTTCTATGCCTTATTTGGTCGAACCCATCACCAAGGTTTATATAGTTATTTGTTTTTAAAAAATTACTAAACACACCATTATATTATATAATCTAACAATCTCATCTTCCTAAAATCCCACAAACCAATAATTTTCCAACATCACATTTAAAACTTTTGTAGATGTGTATATAAGTTCTAATTAGTAAACACACTAATTCTAAATTTCTAATTATAAAATCAACAATTTTTTTTCTTAACAATCATCATCCCTCTCTTATATTACCATAATAATTTGCAATTTATAGAGTTTATTTACCAATTTATAATTTGCAAAATTTTCTCCCAAATCCTACACTAGGCTGACCTAAAGACTTTTCCTTATTTTTTTTTTTCATAATAAAGTCTCTAATTTTAACCTAATTCAATCATCATTAGCTCACTTAAACTCATAAGACTCATCAATTTTATAAAAAAATCATACAAAATTCCCTCATATTTTTTCTCTAACCGAGCAGGCATCCTTGGAAGGGAATGGATTTTCTTTTAAATTTGTATAATTTTTCTATTTACCCAATCTTTATTCATGCCTCTAAACTTGATTCTAACAAAAATATATTTACAATTATCACAACCATAAAAATTTATTTTTTCCATAATACTCGAACATCAATTTAAACCTTAATATGCTAAGTTTTCAAAACCAAATATAATAAAAGTTGTTTTTATCTTGAAACAACAAAGAATCAAAGAGCAATGTGGAAGGAATTCAAGTTTCAGTCCACTTTTGCTTTCCTCTCTCTTTAGCACCAAATTTTCTCTTTCAAGCTTTTAAATCCCTTAAAATCACCCACTTTCCCTCTGTGGTCACTCTCTAGCCTTTTTTTATTTCTTTAAACTACTACTTTTTAAGGGATTTATCAAGAAATTTGAAGAAAAAACTTTAAAAAACCATAACTTCCTTTTTTAAGCTAGATTGTGGGCCGTAAGGAGAGAAGGTATTTATACTCTTTATTTTATCTATTTACAAACTAGCCCCTAAAGATTTTAATGTTCTTTGTTTACTTTTAACAATTTAATGTCACTCCCAACTTTCTTATTGTTTAATCCACTTTTAAATATCCATTTAAATAATTATCATTTGAAACATCTTTCGATTTTTTTTTTTTGCATTATTTATTTATTTCTCTTTTTTATAATATTTTTATTTTAAGTCAGGGGTTTAAATGTTGCCCTATGTAAAAATCTCTTATTTAAATATGAACTTCTTTGCTTTTTTTTTCTAGTAACATGTTGACAACAATGTTAACAGCCTAATTATGTAAAGGAAGATTGACTTCTTATAACTAGATGAAATCCTTCACTTCATAGTCCTTCATCTTCTAGGTATAAGCCTCTAAATCAAACAATATAATAATTTGTATCTTATACATAAAGATGAAGATGTTTTTTTATTTCAACTATAAAAGAAAAAAAGCTGCCAATAATTTCTTATTTGGTTTAGTGGGAATTCAAGATAGTTGGATTGCGTTGTAGATTTTTTGGAATGTTTATTCCTCATCAAAATATTGTTACATCATGTTCTACCAATTGATGTAGTCTATAATGACAATAATAGGCCATGTTGGAATTGACTGCTTTTATATATTCAAATTTACATGATTATCTTAAAGGGGAAATCATTTTTTCTCAGTATCCAAGGAAAAAAAATTGCTTTTTTTAAGCACAAATTTCTCTTAGTATTGACCAAGACATTCCCCATTTATTGTTTTAAAAATATTTAATTGGATGACATGTCAGAAGTAATACATGATTGATATTTTAAAAGATCAATGCTCAATTTTCTATATCATTCATGATCAAATTGTTAAATGATTTAAGCAAAAATAGAGATTAATATTTCTTCATTTATTATAAATAAAAAGATATAAACACATTGTTTATACAACAAATAATTTATTCATGTATAGGTTGATTAAAAGCGATAGGTGTTCATTATTACTTTTCAAGCAAGCCAAAAAAAATTGAAATTAATCATCAATTGGTGAAGGAATATAATATCAACCATTGACTAGGAGATCAAAGTTCATAATAGTGATCAAGTTTTATGTAGGACATGATTTTTTAGCGATTAAATTGGTGGATGTTATAGTATTATAAGAACTATAGGAAAAATGTGTGCAAACAAGAAGTCTAAAGTATACTGGATTAGATTATGAAGTCCTTCCTTGCACTAGACAATTTGTATAGAATTAAAATTTTATATTTATTTTAATTTTATCATTATGATATTATAATTCATCCACCAACAACTGGAAATGATGATTAGCTCTGTATGCATAATTTATTCACAAGCTTTCTGCAATCTTTCGCCTCTTTTCTTTATTGCAATTTATAACTTTTATTTATCACTTTTCCTTGCAACTTTCTTTATCTTTATCACTCTTTCTCAAGTTATGATTTTGACATCACCCTTTTTTCCTTTCAACTTCTTAAAATCAAGTTAAGAACTCTACAGTCTATACAGTCTTTGATTTGCAAGATTGTGCTCGGTCTTGCTCGAAATAAAGTTCCTGATTATAATTATAATTTCTTCTCATTGAAAGAGAATCAACAAGAATTGATCTACTAAAATCTTGTCGAATAAAAAAATCCCAAAAAGGGACCACATCCTTTATAAAAGTGAGAATTAAACTTCAGTATATTTCAGTCGCAAAAAGGCCAATGGCTCTCCGTACAACCTCTAAGCTGGAGTCCACGGCACAACTGAGGGTCATTCCCGCTTCCTAGACTACAAAAAAAAACACAAAACCAGAGAATGGAGGCTTAAACTGCCACAAGAGAAGGCATATGCTACTAGTCTGCCAACCTGGGCAGTCAAAACCACAGTATAATCTGTCATTTTTTACATAGATCCAAAACCTTTAAAATTGATTACAACTATCTTACCAACTTCCCCACAATCGGTTTTGCACAAGTCCTTGCAATATTTCCTGCAAATTTATAAACGTTTTGCACTATGTTATGGAAAGCTTCGCAAACGATGCATGTTTGGGCCGCGCCTGACTAAAAAATGAGGAGGCAGACCCACCGCCTTCACAACAGGGACATTGCATCCATTATGCCAGATGGTTTCCGCGTAAGGAATTGGACAGCTCTTCACCGTGACAGGCATCTACTGATGAGGAAAGAGTAAGTGCGTGTAAGTCACCAATTGAGTCCTTAGATGAGTAGTCCACTGCAGAATCACCTGACGGAAAATCAACATTTAGAAAAGTATGAAGCACTGTTCTTTATAAAAGTATAAACAATTGCTTAATATTTGAATTGGATTTATTACTGTGACAAGAATCGGTGGATGCCTTCCTCGGTAATGAGCTTCTCTTAACATCTGCAAGAGTTTAACAATAAAGAACACTTCTTAATTGACCGTCACATAAGAAACAATTGCAAAAGCAGGTCCATCAAAACTACAAACAAAATAATGCAGGCTGCAATCATTTTTTCCCTTCGAATCCCACTTGCAGTTGAAGCCACAAGAAAGGAAAGCACTTAGGTAGAGTTGGGTTATTATCTTGAGACAGGAGAGACAAAGATAGCAAGGACATGTCTCCCTATACTTCACTTCTTGTTTTCAAAGTACAGAAATTCACTTCAAAACCACTCAAAGATATATTTATTTTATATCTCCGTCTCTATATCTTCAATGTTTTTGTCTCTTCTATATGTCTCTCCTGTCATCATCAGACACTAACCAAACGCAACCTCAAAGACCTAGGTGTGATTGGGGCCACCCAATTAGCAAAATCATGTGCATCTATAAATTGAGTAAAGATGGATACAACTTCTTTCTATTTACATTCGGAAGTAGCTTAGTGTGGATACAAACAATGATTGTATTTGCATGACGTTTATAAGCATGACTATCTACATGAACAAGAGAATCCTGACGTCACATACAAACATACAATGTCATAAGAATCTTTTGCTGATAGCATATTACATCTAACAATTGAACAAGGATTATGCAAAATTCTCATACCAAAAGAATGATGTAGCCCTTTCACAGCATCAAAGTTCTTGTACGTGTAACCAACAAAACTAAGATCTTGAGGATTCATCATTGTCTGCCAAAAAGGTTGTAGGAAATGAATAACATGCCTTGATAAACCACAAACACTAAGAAGCATATCACTAGGTAGAGCGTAATCAAATTAGGTTAGCTTTGTGATTTGAAGATGACCAGATGCAAGTTGATGACAATAAGGACTTGATGTAGAACCAATTGAGGAACACAGAAATAACACATACCCAATAGAAAAAATATTTATCTAAAAACTCAATATATTTGATCATTCAATATTCAAAGCATCATAACATAACTAGAATGTCTAACTAGGGTGCACATTTTATAGGAACCAAACCAAATTGAAACAAGAAAATTAAATTCTAATCGTAGCAAGAAAATTGAAAAAAATTAAAGACTTGCTCCCAATAAGAATAGGAAAACCTACGAAATGAAATAAATTAGCTTCCTATTTTAACAACTAAAAACTAAATATTAACATTCCTAAATAGCACCAACTACCAAGAATCCAGAAAAATCATAGTTTTCTAAAAATATCATATTCTACTTTCCAAAACAATATTACATGATCCACCTCCTAACATCATAAGCCAAACTAAAAGAATTTTTACATATCACTAAATTTGTCCTAGTCATTTTGTGATGGATGCATTATTAATTATTTCATTCCAGAATTATAAATGTGCTATTAAATGTGAAAAAATTTGCATTCCAAATATGATTTACTAACTAGATGATTTGAACAAATTTAATTATTTGTAATAGTTCTACTGGTTTGGTCCATGATCTTAGGTGATGGACTAGGTCCGTGTGTTAATTCATCATAATTTCCAATTTAGTTGTTCTTCATCCACATCAAGACTAGCATGAGGTACCAAATTCTTGAGGGATGTACCAAATTTCAATGGTTTGAAACATGCCTACCAAATTGGAGCAGGTGGATTGAAACTTCACTCAATAATCTCAATGTAATTGTGTTTTACACCATAAGTCCATAATATAATGTCATCTATGTATAGTCAATTACATTATATTCCTCAGAGAATAATTTTCACTCATATTGATTGCATGCAAGAGTAATATACATGATTGAAGGAACAAAAAATCTACACAAACTTTAAAAATGTAAAGGGTAGGCCTTAAAAGTAGAAAACAACCATAAGAAAGTGCAAAACATCAATCCATATCCCAATATTCCAGTCTCTGAAAACAAGCAAGCTTAGACTCCTCTAAAACAGTAAATTCATAAGCATCAAAGTGGCTCGCTATGCAAATCCATGTTTAAAGTCCAAATTATATATATATATATATATATATATATATATAAAAATCAAACCCCAAATTGCATTAGAAACCCCACAAAACAACTTTACCTTACCTCTAAACTTTTCATCACACTATGGCTTGTTTCCATCCTTTCCATTATACAGATTAATATAAGCATTTTAGCCCTCACTTTATTCATACTTGCACCTCATCCCTAAGAATACTCCAGACATAAAACCCAATGACCATTCACTATCGGTTAAGACAGACATGTTTGCGATGTTTCATTAGGCTTATCTATGATGAACTACTTGACTTAAACAGCAGAGATTTATGATTGGTAAGTACCTTCCTCATGGATCCGGATCCTCTTCTTGTTGATGGGGGTTCGACCTATCTCAAAAAAGAATTTCTGTCAAAAATACACTTCTACAAAGGTATTGTACCACAAACACAGATAACCAAATGAAAATGTCAAGGAAAATCTCTTGAAATGAAAAGGAAATAAGCATTAAATTTTACAACAGGGGTAAACAAAGAAGGCCTGACATTCATGAGCAAAAGAGCTTAGTTGAGGTGCACAAATAGAAAATTCTCGAGTACCAAGCACAAGCAGTGAGAACACAAAGTGAAGTTTCATTATATCCTCTCGGGCTAGATCATCCATCAAATCCACAGTTGACATCTATATAGAATTAAATTCATGTGTTATGGAGCCTTAAAATTTGAATTTACATCAAAATTCATGGAGCTCACACAAACTTAGAACTCCATATTAATTTTCATGTAAGAACAAGCATATCCTGCTGTCAGTTATCAATTTGGAAGCTCAAGACCCAGTTGCTATAAATAAGAGATGAAGAGGGTAATATTGAATCCTTCTTCAGTGACTAAAATGGAACCAAGTGTTAGACTACAGGGGCAAACTAGCTTAATGGTTTTTATTTTTTATTTTTTGAGTCCTCCCTGCCAATACCAACCCGCTTCCTCACCAGAATCTCAAAGAAGATAGACTCTAATTCCACAACTTTACTAAGAAAGCTAGCTCAGCACACCACCTTTATCATATGAAGTTCATAAAATAAAGAAAATGAGATAATTCAGATAAGAGTCTAATGTAGCAACATCGATAGTCCTCACTAAAAGTGGGAAAGAGCCATATGCAACAACTCACCTCATCAAATTTCATAAAATTTTGTGTATCAAGCTCCCCATTGACCTCTGGTTTAAATGCTGCCTCCATTTCATAAAGTTTGTCCCATACAATATCTTTGAACCAAGGATGAGCCTGATAATAATCAGTGTTAGTAGATGCAAGGAAGAACAATGATGTTACAGTCAAACTAAAAAAAAAAACAGAGAGAATATAAGTATTCATGTCGGAATAAATACAAAAGTATACTTTAATTTGGTCTGCCCCCAAAGTCCCAAGCCTATGATCAACGTCACAAAGCAATCTACAGATCAGATCCTTTGCCTCAGGTGTCAGCCTTGCCTCCTCTGGGAATATTAAGTGATTTCTCCAATGCACAATCTGGAATACATTAGTTATCATCTCAGCGAGTTAAAGTGACTCGTGATGATACTAGATAAACACGAAAACTAGAGGGAAACAATAGATATCTATACAACAGTATTCTTAAGTAACTACATGGTACATAAACAACAAACAAGAGGCTTGAGTACTATAACAGTTCTTCATATTAGTACTATATCAAGAACATGTTGCTTCTTCCCCAGCAGTAACAACAGAAGGGACATTATCCAAAGATGTCCAGGTCCCAATGTGATGTAATTAAAGCAGTCCCTATGAACTACAGATCACAATGAAATGCTATCATGAACAGCCAGGCCAACCAAATGATATCATAAATACATGGTGGTTTATCAATTTCCAGTGAAAAATCAAGAGCTTCTTTAGTAGAGTCTCTTGAAAGAATAGCAAAACAGCAAAGAATGTTGCACATCTCACAATGAGAAAGAGGGACAACATTTAGGTATATGGGATAGAAATGGAAAAGGTAGAACAGAAATAGCTTAGGTTAAGTTATAAGAAAGAAGTTGATTTCTAAAAATTGCCTGAAAAAAAGGGAGATTTAATCTTAGTTAATTCAAGTTGAGTTCGCAATACTTCAATAGGAAACACAAGATTTCATTCTTTGGATGATGAATTAAAAAAAAAAAGTTGTGCATATGCAAAATCCAAGTATATATTATAACACAACATCACAGAGACACCAAACTGAACGATGATATGATAATGGAGTGCATATCATGAAGCATTGCTGACACAAGGTTTCATTTTTTTTCTTGAAATCAACAAGTTGATGTTAAATTAAAAAAACATTGCATGTATAAGCAAAATGTAAGTGCATGTTATAACACAGCATCACACACATTGACACCAAAATGAAAATATTATGATAATGAAGAGTATCTCTCATAATATCAAAATAGATCTGCATAACATTAAAGCTAACCAGGTGTCATGGTTCAACTGAAAGAGAAGAAATCAAACAAATGAAAATAACAACCAGACCTTTCTGCAAGTTGTTACTGGATCATCAGAATAAAATGGGGGATAACCAACTAGCATCTCGTACATTATTGCACCAAGAGACCACCTGTAAGAAAGAAAAATAGGTATTCATTTTCACTTAAATAATCATGTATTTCGATGATGGCATGATGGTACAGGTTTTGCATCATAAAGCCCTTATGGACATGTTGTGGAAGGAAAAAAAACACATACCAATTGTAGTGAAAGAATAGTTCTTAAACGGGGCTACAATGATCCGAATTTCTGAATTATGCAAAAAATTTCACCAATAGCAAAAAGCTTATGCAATTCAGAGGAAAAAGAGTACTAGAATTTCAGACAAATATTCAATCATCAAATATTGAGTCCACTCCTAATTTGAAGAGCTTACATCAATCAAATTAACAAAAGCTAATTCCCTATAAAATATCTCAGGAGCCCTAAATAAAATAAGAATTGTTAGATGATCCAGTTCTTCTAGTATGAAAGGATAAATAATTTAGTTATCTTTTTTCTATGAACTAGGATCCTATGTTCTTAAAGTTAGGCAAGTGGAAGAACTGATTTATCAAAAAAGAAAAGAAAGTCAGATAATAGATATTGCATTGTTAGAAATGGAGAGAAATTATGATGAAGAAATAATAGTATGGTATTGATGACAGTGGATGGTCTCATACTAGCAGTAGGCAGTCGCATTCATGGTTTTGACAACAATAACGCCAAAGTTGTTGCGGTTGTGAGGGTCGCATGAGAGGCCAGGAAAACTCATGGTGTTGGTGTTATTGGTGGTGTTGATATCAGAGTGATGATGTGATGTTAAAATTGCAATGGTGATGTTGAAGGCACAGTGATGGCAGTGGTGATGGTGGATGATGTTAATGATGGCTCAGTGGTTGTGGTGATAATGGCAGCATCATGTTGGTCATAGGCAACAACCACAGCAGTAATCAAGACATGTCATCCATGGTTATAGAGTAATTAGTCATGTTTCCATGTTTTTTCATTTTTTTCCTTTTCTGAACGAAATTTGTTGAAAAAACATGAACAGAAAAATGCTTTAGATGAGTTATTCCAATGCTTAGCTACAACTGTAAACATAAACAAAAATGCAATCAAATATTTTGCAAGTTCCAAGAGAAAGTAAAATTCATCCTTATTTACTCACCAGTCACACTCCATGCCATATCCTTTCTTCAACAGCACTTCTGGAGCAATGTAATCTGGTGTGCCGACTGTGGAATAGGCCTGCAATTCAAACAAAGTGAAGAAAGAACCTCAGAAATAAGACCTCTATATGATAGAAATTCTAGGATGGATAAACTAATGATGATGAGAAGATGAAAAGTAAATAACATTATTGTCGTGTAGCATCAAAAAGATAAACTGATAAATCACCCCTGTAATATGGCTGGATAGGATTACACCCTTTTTAATTTTGAAAGGTGCATTTACACCTTTGACCCATATTTTTGTTCTTAACATTGGTCCTAAGCAAGAATTCATTTTCAAAGGAAGAAAAAGATGCAGCCCACACACATATAAATACAAATAAAATTGCTTACTGCACATATGCACACACATTTAGAATATAAAATCCTAATCCTAAAGCTTAAAGCATCTAAAAAATCCAAACTAGAAAGAAGAAAAGGATGCTAGATGAGGCAGATTTTGTTGCTAAATTATGTAATGTCACTATAATTCCGTCTGCAAAAATTTGTGAACGTGTTCATCAGAGATACCCTGGAATCAAATTGAAGACAGAATGATGTAGTTGTAATATCTGAAAACGATGATTTAATTGCATACCAATTTTCTCCTGTTTATCTGCCAGTGTTGTAGTTGTTCAAGGGGACTTTTCCAGCGCCTTCCACCAGCTTCTGGAAAGTGTCCATCAGCATCCATGGATTCCTTCAAATTTTCATCATCGAGTGCTTCATTTTCATTTATAGCTGATAAATTTGTGCAGTCAAGAGGCTTGCAAAGACCAAAATCAGAGAGCTTCATATGACCATTTTTGTCTAACAATAGATTGTCAGGTTTGATATCTCTGAAAAAAATATACATATGGCTGTCATTGAGAAAGCCAGGGCAAAAGATTATCTTAGAAATAAAGATAAAGCAATTTAAGATACTTCAGTTCCTCTTCTGTTTCTGAAAATGTTATTTCAGGTGAATACCGACCTGTGAATGTAGTTGTGTTTATGAATAGATTCTATAGCAAGAACACTTTGGGAAATGTAAAATCTAGCCATGGTTTCAGTCAAAGTCTCTTCTCTTATCAACAAAGTCATGATGTCACCTCCAGGCAGATATTCCATGATCAGGTATAAGTATTCAGCATCTTGAAAAGAATAGTATAGTTTCACAATACAGTGACTTGCAACTTCTGCAAGCAAATTCCTTTCAGCTTTGACATGCTCGACCTGTGGCATATAAACACAGTTAGCAAGCATATGAGACATACAAGAAAATTGATAGGAACTAAATACAAATTAAAATGTGTTTCTTTAGATGGAATTACAATTTAAAGGCAGACTGTACTTGCTACAGTAAGGCCCCACTATTGGTTGTTGCAGTTATTGTTTGCAAAAGTATGTGGAGGAATTTGTTTTCTACAAAAATTGTGTTAAGCTAAAAATTTCAGTTTATCTCTGTTCAGCTAAAACTGCAATTAAACCAACCATTGAAGTGTAATGACAAATACAGAATAAGTCCTTTCTAACTTAATTTTAATGAAAAAAAATAATTAGTTTTATTTTTAGTATTTTGTTAGATGTCCATATACCTATAGTTACTTTTTGGTAGAATATATTACTTTTCCAATGACCAGTAGCTGAATTGGCATCCTACACTATCCATTTCCTTTGCAGCTCCGGTTCAGCATCCCTCATGGCAAAGAATACGATATCCAACTTATATTTCAATAACATATGCATCAATTTTTTAGTTTTTTAGAAAATTTGTAATCATATTAAAAAATGATGAATAGATGTAAATTCAATGACTAAAGAGCAACAGTTAATGTTATTGGATTCATGGTTTACAAGGATGAAATTGGATAAAATGAAAGTTAATGGGGAGAACTTGCCCTTGCAATGGGAGCATAGATTGTAGTGTGATTGGAGAAAGTGGGATTTCATATGGTTCGGCAAATCACAGTTTTTGAGTAAGATTATATTCAGGAAAGGGTGGTGTTTTGAATAGAAGCATATAATTCAATATGAAATATGAAGCCTATGGAACAGAAAATGTAGTTTGGCACCATAACCATGATGCCAAATAGGTCCTATGAATCTGCTTAAAAAGTGTATGATTCTAGTTTCCACATTCAAATCCTATGGACCTATTATGTACTAGCAGTCCACCTTATCTGAAAAATTCTTTTGACCATGACCTGTCTCTAGTTATTATTAACTTGGTAAATTATGAAGCACGAGATGTTACAGAACAACTGACAGACTGAAGCAGGGAGGCATCACCAATACCATAACCCAGGTATCCAGTAAATACAGAACAAATAAATTAAAGAGTAAAATCATAAAATTTAAGTGCATCTTTCAGAAAGAGTTAAACATTCTATAGTTTCAATCTCACCTGCCCCCTACTAAGCATTTCTGACTTCTTCAACTTTTTCATAGCATAGATGTCGCCTGACTTCTTCTCCCTGCATAACCTAACCTGTAAAACAATAAAATATAAGCACTTTAATAGTCTACCACTTAAATATAGAAGCCTCAGAATGTACAAGAAATAAAATAAATTCAGGAAGTGTGATTTTATAACTAAATGTACCCTGGAAAAGCATGTTATACTCTGTATCAGCCAACAACATTATTTTGAATGTCTAGAAAAACATATTAAAGGGGGGGATGTAGAGAACAAATTATTGAAGATGAGAAAAAAATATCAAAGAAGAATGACTACATGAAACTGCACGGGATTTAATAAAAAAAATATATCATCTCATTTTAAAAAAGCCTGACTAGAGCCATCAACGCCAATTAATGGCTTTGCCACTATCACCACCGCAACTCTTTTAATGTTGCCTTTTCATCTCAGTTTTTTTTAGTAATCTCTGAGACCTTATCTACAAGTAGACCAGTCTTTGGGAGAAATCAAATTTCAATATATGGAAAATATGAGCCCCATGTTTTTAGAGAATATAATCATTTTATATAACTAGGACAAGATTTTAAGTTTATAATGTGAGAGATCGTCGTCTGTTAGTTGCCAGGTACAACAATACTTCTCATTTAAGTACTAAAAGGCTGAGTGCTGCTCAGCCCTCCACTTCAAAATGTAAAAGCCAAGACCTTACTGTTGGGCTACTTAGTGGGATATGCAGATCAAAGTTCACAGTTTCCAAACAATGAAAGTGTAATAAATAACATTGACGATCATCGAAAGGAAGCCTCCATCCAAACTTATACAGTAAGTGCATACATCTAACCTCTCCAAATGCCCCTCTGCCTATTATTGTCAAAAGGTCAAAATCATCAACACAAATCTTGTGCCTTTTAAGTCGCATATACTGTGTTTCCTTGTGCTCTAAATCCTTCAGTATGTTAATTTGTTCCTCTTCAGAAACTTGGGAAGATGCCAACTGCTTTTTCAGCTCTAAGCGCCTGCAATCAATATCAATAACCCAAACCTACAATTATTACCTCTTCTTTAAGAAATTAAATTCACCTGGACGAAGACAATAACTCTTTACAAGAAAAAAAAATAAGGAAAAAAAAAAGCATACAGAAGTTGAAGAAAAACAAAAATGCATACAAAATGATACGGTTAGTGCACGGACTTGTCTGCGTCTGAATGTGCTAGAATGATTATTTAAAAAGGAGCCAAATGCCAAGTATCCATGGAAGACTGATCAATGTTGATGGAAAACACAATATTTATGACCCATGTACATCTCCTGAGAGGATTGTGCTCATGAAAAGGCAATGGAAATTCACAATATCTACCTCATTTAAATGGCAATCCAAATACCAGAACCTAAGCATTCAGAAATGGAGGAAATAGTGAAAGTTAATCCCATAGATTTATAGAGGATAAATTGAAATAAATTTTCTTTTTCCATCCTTCGAATTTGCTGCCCAATTTATCAATTTTAAAGTTGTTATTGCTTTTTCACGCAGAGAAAAATTAGCAATATAATAATAAAACTAGTAACTTCTAAATTAAAACATCATTAGCATGAAAAAGGAAAAGAAAATCCTAAACGGGATGGATCCTCCAAGGAAATTATTTAAACTAAAATGAAACCTTTCTTTGCGTTGCTGGATGTGTTTCATCTGAGCCTTGTAATGATTCTCAATGAAGATCTTTGCAGCAGCTACCCTCTCCAAGGTCAAGCTCGACCCCACCTGACCCCCACCTTCCTCTTCCTCCTCCTCCTCCTCTTCTTCCTTCGCTTTGTTAAGACGATCATCCTCCTCCATTTGTGTAATGATGATGAGGATGGCCCCTTCTCTGTCTCTCTTAGATATGCTCTTTTCTCTCCAAAATTTATGCCTTTTGTTTGGTTTTTGTGAATTTTGATGATTGTGACAACGAAGCAAAGCTGACTCAGTTTTCTTACATGTTTGCCACCAGGGAACTAACTCATCAGACCACCTCAAACAAAGACAAGAACTGCAACACGTGGAGGATCCGACTTACGGGAATGGTTCTGGACCCACCCTAACTGACGCCATGCTGCGCTTTTTTTTTTTAAGGAAAATTGTACTATGCCTTTGTTTTATAGGTGATCTCAATGCCCTTGCCTCTCTCTGAATGAAAACTTGGCAAAACAATTTCTTCTTCTTTTCTTTTATGGTCCCATGCTATGTATTTTCGTCCATAACACAAGAGTATTTCCTATAATGAAATTTTTTTCTAATATTCATTTTACTCCCCAATACTTTTGAAAATTCTAATTTATCCCTAAGTTTTATTTTTATGACAAGTAGGTCTTTCTCCTGGACTTTTTAGGTCCTCCTATACTACGGTTAAAACAATTTAGACCCTAAATTAATTTATTTTCAATGAAATCCCTACACGCGACTTAATGAGCAGGATGTGGGTTAAATGGTTTTAAACAGGTATATCCATATTAAAAATAACTTTTTTTGTTTTCTATAATACTATATCTCTATTTTCAAAATCTTCTTTTTATTCACTTTCTTTTTATCATTAATTTTCCTAGTTATAAACTTAAAAAATCAAGATGAAAATTAAAGAATAAAATAAGATAAGTAAAAAAGATTTTCATGATAGATATATGATATTTTAAAAACAAAAAGTTATTAAAGATTTTGTTAAGGAAATTTAAATATCTCTTATTTACATTTTTTTTTATTCACAAATCTGTTATCTTATGCTTTCCCGAAAAAAAAATAAAGTGATAAAGAAAGCATAAATTTAATGGCCATTACTCTTAAAGGAAAGATACAACTAGTCATAGTTTTCCTATTGTATCACAATCACTATCATAGTTTTCCTATTGTATCACAATCACTGAGATTTTCTTATTAGAATAGGTTTCCTACTTAGACTAGAATTATCACCCTGTATAAATATTGTAACTACGGCCTCTTGTTCAATCAATTTAGTAATACAATACTGCAGTATTTTCACATTCTTTCATAGTATCAGAGCACCCACATTGGTGACCCTGCACAAAAACCTTCCGCCACCATAAAAAAAAAAAAAAAAAAAAAAAAAACAAACAAAACAGAGTACCCACATTGGTGACTATGTACACATACTGCCCCTGTCATCACAAGTATAATACCAACACAAATAAGCAAACATGAGTGACAGCATAGCCGACCCACTGACCCTGCATCATTCATACTCACCTGGTCTTGTTCTTGTTTCCAAACCCCTCGAAGGACATAATTATAGACAGTGGAGTCGATTAATGCGCATTGCTTTGAGTGCCAAGAATAAACTAGGATTCATTGATGGAACCATCAAACCCCCAGCAAACACCGATGCTAGATTTGCTGTTTGGCAACGATGCAATGATATGGTGTTATCATGGATTCTACATTCATTAAACCCCGACATCATAAGCAGTGTACTTTACTGCACTAGTGCATCCATGGTGTGGAACGATCTTAAAGATCGATTCTCACAAAGCAACGATTCCAGAATTTATCAAATTCGCCAAGAAATCGCCGAACATCGACAAGGAGACCTTACAATTTCAGAATATTACACCAAACTCAAAACCCTATGGGATGAATTAGACTCTCACCATGAACCTCTCAACTGCACCTGTGACGGTTCAAATGCATATGCCTCCAGAGAAGAAAAGGAGAGAGTTATGCAACTTTTGATGGGTCTTAATGAACCCTATTACACCATGCGCGGCTCAATTTTGATGATGTCACCGATCCCCGACACACGCTGCGTCCATGGCTTAATCCTCCAACACGAGCGATAGATGGATGTAGCAAATCGACAGATCACATCCCATGCCATGCAAATCAGTCGCTCTATCAAAGGTGGCACAAGATCGGGCAACTCAATGGGCATGAGATCACCTGGTGCTAGTTATGGGGATGGCAAGCACAGAAAGCCTTTAAGTTGTTCTTATTGTCATGGAGATACCCACACAGTTGACAAATGTTTTTTCGTAATGGTTTTCCTGTGGGCTATAGGCTACATGGAAAAAATATCAAGCCAAGAAATCACAACCCCACAGCTTACAGTACTGCAAAGGAGACCATCCCATTACATGACAACAAACCCAACGAGAGCCCGACCTTCACCACCAAAGAATACAATCAACTGATTGCTCTTTTGCATAACCGAACCGGTAATTTTCCACTTGCGAATGCAACAGGTATTGTTACACCAACCTGCAATCTTTCACAGCATGACTCACATTCAAATATACATTGGATAATGGACAGTGGAGCATCTGACCATATCTCATGTTCGGCACCTACACACAATATTATCAATACTCAGCATGATTTTGTCAGTTTACCTAATGGGGGCAAAGCAACAATTGCAAATATTGGGTCAATTAAATTATCTGAGGACTTAAAACTTGACGGTGTCCTTCATGTGCCACACTTCAACGTGAATTTATTATCCGTAAGCAAACTGACACGAGGATTGAAGTGTACTATGATTTTCTTTGACAAATTTTGTATTGTGCAGGACGTGAACACGGGGAGGACGATTGGCCTGGGCAAGCAATTTAATGGCCTTTACTACCTCAAAGCAACCCAAAACCCACGCCTAGCTCACCACGTCCACCATACCTCTCATCTTTGGCACCAACGTTTAGGGCACCCTTCCACCGCACCTGTGCAATTCCTTTCAAATAAAATTCCAGAAATTATGTGTGATCCAAATCATATTTGCAATATCTGTCCTTTAGCAAAACAAACTCGTTTATTTTTTTCTCCGTCTAATTCAAAATCATCCAATGCATCTTTTGATTTAATTCATTGTGATATTTGGGGTCCACACCAACTTCCCACTCAAACTGGTGCACGATATTTTCTCACTATTGTGGATGATTTTACACGATTTACATGGATCCATCTCTTAAAATTTAAATCTGAAACACAAGGCATAATCAAATTGTTTTTCTCGTGGGTCCAAACACAATTCAACCTCCCCATCAAAAACTTTCGGTCAGATAATGGGAGTGAATTTCTATCTCTCCAATCTTTTTTTCACCACAAAGGGACTTCTTCCCAACACTCATGCCCATACACACCCCAACAAAATGGCATTGTCGAACGGAAACATCGCCACCTTTTGAATGTCGGTAGGGCACTCCGTTTTCAAGCACACATTCCCTTACGTTTTTGGGGGGAAAGTATACAAACTGTGTGCTACCTCATAAATCGTCTTCCCACACCCTTACTCCACCATAAAACACCGTATGAACTTTTACACCATACCTACCCTAATTACTCTCATTTACGGGTTTTTAGTTGTTTGTGTTACGCAACCAATCTTCTTCCTAAACACAAGTTTGATGCCCGGGCTCGTCGATGTGTATTTTTTGGTTACCCTCTTGGTCAAAAAGGTTATCGCTTATATGATCTTGATACACATAAATTTTTTTCCTCTTGAGATGTGGTTTTTCATGAAAATTTATTCCCTTTTTCTACATCTCCATCTGATTATTCAGATGACTCACCTACCCTACCAAACACATCCCATGACTCAATACTTCTACCCGAACCCGACTCATCTCCAGACACCACGTCTCCTTCTTCCCCACACCATTCCCATGTTCTTTTAGCCACCGACTTATCCTTTTCCCCTGCTACCCAGCCCTCCACACAAACCACATCTCTACCAGCCCCACCTCCTCGCCGCTCCACACGACCCACTAAATCTCCTTCCCATTTTCAAGATTACCAAGCTCACCACGCAGCCTTGCTTACTCCTGGCGCTCCTCCCCCGATCACGTCTGGCACCCGCTACCCCATCACCAGGTATGTCTCCTACTCTCATCTATCTGCTCCTCATACCTCTTTTGTCAACAATATCTCTCAGTTTGTTGAACCTAGCACATATGAGGAGGCCCGCCATCACCCCCACTGGGTTGTACCCATGAACTCTGAAATTCATGCTTTAGAGGAGAACCACACTTGGTCCTTGGTACCCTTACCTACCGGTCATCGCCCCATTGGCTGCAAATGGGTTTTCAAAACCAAATATCGATCTGACGGGTCCATTGAGAGGCACAAAGCTCGGCTGGTCGCTAAGGGTTTCCACCAATGGGAGGGCATCTACTACTCTGAAACATTTGCCCCTGTTGCCAAACTTATCACTGTCTGTTGTCTTCTCACCATTGCCTCTGTCTTTAACTGGTCGCTCCACCAAATGGATATGCACAATGCCTTCCTCCATGGTGACCTACATGATGAAGTCTACATGCTTCCACCACCAGGATATCACCGACAGGGGGAGCCCACAGTGTGTCGTCTCCACAAATCCTTATACGGCCTTAAACAGGCGTCTCGCAGCTGGTTTCGTAAGTTTTCCTCTGCTATACAGAATGTTGGCTTCCTTCAATCCAAAGCAGACTATTCTATGTTTACACATAAGCATGGACAATCCTTCACAGTTATCTTGTTGTACATTGATGACATGATACTCACTGGAAATGATGATACTGCCATACGCGATCTTAAATATTTTCTCGGTAACTGCTTCAAAATCAAAGACCTTGGACCTTTAAAATACTTCCTTGGGGTTGAAATAGCACGGTCCAAGTCTGGGATTTCCTTCTGTCAACGAAAGTACACACTAGACATCTTAGAAGATGCGGGCTTACTTGGTGCCAAACCTGAAAAAATTCTCATGGAAGCCAACCTTGCCCTCATGCCTACAGGGAGTGACCCCCTCAAAGATCTCACCAGTTACCGAAGGCTTATTGGAAGATTAATCTATCTCACTATAACAAGACCAGAAATCACATATGCTGTAAATACACTCAGCCAGTTCATGCATGAGCCTCAGAAGCACCATTTGGCCACAGCACGCAGACTCCTCCACTATCTGAAAGGAGCCCCTGGTCAAGGGTTATTATTCTCCTCGGACGGACCACTGCATCTAACTGCATATTGTGATGCAGACTGGGCACGATGCCCTTTCACCAGGCGCTCAGTCACTGGTTATTGTATTTTTCTTGGCAGGTCACTCATATCATGGAAGAGCAAGAAGTAGGTTACCGTTTCAAGGTCTTTCGCAGAAGTCGAGTACCGCTCCATGACAGCCACCACTTGTGAACTCACTTGGCTGCGATACCTCTTGCATGATCTCCAAGTGAAACACAATCAACCTGCCACCCTGTTTTGTGACAATCAGGCAGCACTATACATTGCAGCCAACCCAGTTTATCATGAACGGACCAAACACATTGAATTAGATTGCCATACTGTTCGTGAGAAAATTCACAATGGAGAAATCCGAACAGCTCACGTGCAAACAAAACACCAAGTTGCTGATATCTTCACCAAACCACTGCCTGCACCATTGTTCCAGTCTCATCTTCATAAATTGGGTGTAATTGACATTCACACTCCAACTTGAGGGAGAGTGTTAAAGGAAAGATACAGCTAGTCATAGTTTTCCTATTGTATCACAATCACTATCATAGTTTTCCTATTGTATCACAATCACTGAGATTTCCTTATTAGAATAGGTTTCCTACTTAGACTAGAATTATCACCCTGTATAAATATTGTAACTACGGCCTCTTGTTCAATCAATTTAGTAATACAATACTGCAGTATTTTCACATTCTTTTAATTACAATTAATAATTATAAATAATTTTTTTATTTGTGGTTTACCTAACTAAAATTATATATCAAAATAGTAAGCTATTTAAATTCTTAGGTGAAAAATAACTCCTTAAGAGCTTGATGATTATGAATATGTTTTCACTTACGATAATAGTTTATAAGAATATTTTTATATATAAAGAAATTAGCGTACGCAATCATTTAAATAATTGAATATATATATATATATACACACACACACTAGTAATAAATAAAAACCTTTGTTTTCTTTATGCTGACTATATGGAAGAAAAGATTATCAAAAGAAAATGACTTCATCCGAAGAAAAGAATTTGTTTCAGAATAATGTCAAGATAAATAAACGAGGGAATTTGTTTCACGAGGCGTTGGGGTAAATATTGCAAGTGGAAACGTGTTCAATGGAATAAAACTCTCTCTCTCAATTCTTTTCCTCGCATGCACTAGCCTGGACTTCAATAATGCAAATATGAATTTTACAATTAAGAAACCCGCTGGTAGTCTTCTTCTTGGTGTTGTTGGTGGTGGCGGTGATGAGAGGCGCCCATAAAATGTTAAGTGCCTATAGATTTGTTTGCCTCTTGAATGGTGTTGAAATTGTTTTTGGATATAATTATAAAATTATAATTGTAAAATTCAGATGTCATCACCTAGTATTAAGGTTATTATGAAACTTATAATCACAAGAGTCTGGGTAATAGACTAGTTGTGTAAAGAAAAGACTCATCATTTTCACTGCACCTTACCTAAGATAAGTTGTATTGTTGTTTGATTGTTTTTCTAGGTCAAGTTCTTATTCGTTGCTCTCATCTAAAGTTTAAGGTAGATCTCCCTTCGTGAGGAAATCTCTACTTTATCAGGTTAAATCCTAACTGTTATAAGGTTCAAATTTTAGCATTGCGTTTATTTTCTAAATATAACTAATTCCAAACAGAATAATTGTTATGTTTTTTTTTTTTTGTATTTTAACCAAACTAGTTATAATATCTATTTTGCATTTTAAAACATGAGAAAGATGTCATTTTTGTTTTCTTATAAAAATATACTTGAAAAACTTTTAGGATTCGATCATATGCACGGAAAACAAAAATATTTTTTTAAAAGAGAAAATTCATTTTCTTGAATTTTTTAAAATTTTCAATTTTTTTAAGAAAAGTTTCGGAATAAAACCAAGTATTTTAATACATGATTTGTATTTTATAGTGTAAATATACAGCCTGATATTATGTAAAATTAGTAGAAAAATATACAAAAAAATCACAAATTTTTTCAAAGGACTTTTGAAAAAAAACATTTTGAATTTTTTTTATTATATAATTTTGTATTATTATTAAATATAAATTGGGCTAGACCTGGCTTAGCCATCCTGGTTGGGCCAAAAACAGATCCAGCCCAACTCAGTCAGATTGGGCTCACTGGCAACCCAACATACCCTTCTTTTTTTTTCAAGGGGGTAGACCTATCTTAACTATATGGTTGGGCTGAAACGAGTCTATTCCACAGCCCACATGGTTGTTGGCCCAACCTAGCAGCCATGTTAATTATTTGGTTTTTATTTTGCTTGCAGAATGATGGTTTTGCAAAATAGGGAGGAAAAGAAGGCTACCTTGCGTAAGGGGTGGCTAGCTTGAAATGATGGGGAGGTTGATATGTTGTTTGCGGTGGCGCTAACGGTGAAGGCGTAGCAAAAGAAGAGGAAAAAGACTTGGTCGAGGGAGGAGAAAAAAACTGGAGGAAAGAGGTTGATTTTTTTCTAGCTTGGACCTCAGATTTCTTAATGCTCAATCATAAAATCCATCTTTATTTACAGGGAGTGGAAGAGAGACATGTTTTCTTTATTAGTTTCAAATCCTGGCCCTTGATTTGAACCGGAAAAATCTCAATAATTGGTTCAAAGTTTCTATTATGACCAAAAAAAATTGATTGTTAAAGGCTAGTCAAGTTAGCTATTTTGGGTGCCGCTATAGGGACAATTGGCTGGCAAGACCTACTATTGGAGTGTAGTACAATGTTAGGTTATCATGGTGATGTATGGTTTGTTCAGTTGATTCAGAGATAAAGCATTAAATGCACCTGAAAAGTAGTCATCAAGCAGCTTTTTTGGGTGAAAAGGTAGGGGTGGATGAACAGTAACCAAACAACGTGTCATCTGGTCATTTTATTTTTTTTATTGTTCAAAAATAGCATCTTGTTAGACCTTAAATTAGAGATTTGGTTAAAGTTCAATTTAATCATTCGACTTTTTATTTCTTTGAATATCACCTATAATTAACCTCAAACTTCTGATTTAATACAATTTTACCCCTGTCGAATTTCAATATCAGCCCCGAATCTCAGTGCCTTTTTCATATTAGTCATGAATCTTAGATTTTTGCAATTTGACCCTCAATTGACCATTAAACTTTTAATTTTCTTCAATTTCACTTTTGATTTCAATAATTAGATCCCCAAAGTTCGGCGCTATTTTCAAAATGATTATTGGCTGAGAATTTCTTCAATTTAAGCCCTAATTGACTCTAAAACTTTCAATTTTTTGCACTTTTACCCTTGATTTAAACCAATTGACTTCGTAAAAAATAAGTTTGGTCACCTAAAATTTCAATCTTCTCAATTAAACCCAAATTAGGCTCCTAAACTTAATCTTTCACCAATTAAACCCAATATAAAATTAATTTGATCCATTTTATAGTATAATGCACCTAATTAAATCATTTAATTGGGTTCAAATTAATTTTTAAACATAATTAAACTTTAATTTGGTTCATGATTAAATTAAATTTGCCTATTAAAAATCTAATTATGTCCTTAGGCTTAATTTTTATGCAGATTCATCCTAAAATGATTTAATTTGACCTTGAATCTACATTGTCTTTTCAGTTTTTTATATAATAAGATACAATTATACTTTCAATTTTGTCTAAAATTGCAGCTTGATTTTATGCATATTTGAAATCCTTCCTCAGCCAATTTTTTTTTTTATCGTCAGTCTTTTTTTTATTATCATTATTTTAAAAGAGAAAAAAAATTTAAGGAATAATTTAAAAATAGATTATGATAATTACTATTATTATTATTTTAATCTCGTACTATCATTATCATTTGTCAAGTAAACGAGAGGATTTATGAATTTCGATGACTAATTTAGATGCATGAGAATGTACTTGTCGACGGATTCAACATCATGCATGTTTCTTTTATAAGGTATTCTTGAAACGATTTGTTTGTCAATTAATATGGTTTTAATGATATACTCTGCGGATTAATCTAGAGCATTCGGAAATTTTTAATAAATTTGCTAGGGTACTGAACTCAAAATTTAAATCTAAAAAAATCCATATCTTCTTAATCATCAATCTAGTGTCTGGCTGATTACCCAAAAAACAAAAGGCCCAATGCGTGGAGACCAGACTCGGGCACATTGCTTTTTTCTTCGGAAAAAAACATAAATTGACATGACATTTTTTTCTTTCAAATAAATAGACAAAGGAGATGAAACATTGTTTGCTTGCTAATTTTCTACCAGAGGTGGTTAAAAAATTAGATTAGGATTTTTTTACCCAGAAATTCTTTGTTTTAACATATTTTCATTTAAAAACACTTAATAAATATCTTTATCATGTCAATAAACTAATCTTTTAACTTAAAAATCCTTGAATTATTCCAAAAATACAAAATTAAAATATGAAAAAATTCTCTCAACCCAATCTTTTTTTTTTTACAATATGAAGGTCTGAAAAACACATGGAACTCATCTATTCAAATAAAACTTCTTGACTCTAAAATCATTATTTTTTATTGTCAAAATGTGGCTAACTAAAACCTTTTTCTTTCCTGCATCAATTTTTAGCATGTTTTTATATTCTCTCATAAATCTAGGGACTAAAAATAGAATTTTTTAACAAAAAAAAATCTAAAAAATAAAAATAAAGTGAATAAATTGAAAGATAAGTGAAAATAAATGGACTAAAAAACTTTTTTTAATGAATTGAAGATTGACAAGCGTTTTCTTCATAGTTTACATCATGATACTCTCTCTTTCACATTTATATTTTTATCTCATAGAATTAGGTTATAATATGATCCAATTAAAAAAATAAGCACAAAAAAAAATACCTAATGGAAAAATAAATTGGGGAGCAGCTTCACATAGTGACATTACCTAGTTCTTTAATTACACTATGAACTAAAATAAGATGGAGTTTTATTGTTCCTTTCACTCTTCATGTGGACCCAGATGTAGTGTGGACTAATACGCTTAATTGATCCTTTTTTATTTTAGATTATTCATGATGCGTGGAAAAGTACACTTTGTTTCCTTCATTGTTTAACTCTTTTTCATTTTTTACCCATTTATTTTGGGGGTTAAACTTTTAAATCATAAATTTTATTTTTTTACATTTTAGTTCCTAGAATTTAAAACCAGAAAGAAAGTCATTAAAAAAACGAGATGTAAAAAAAAGTGATCATTTACCACATTCAAACAATAAAAAAAATAATAATTTTAATACCGATGGTTTCTTTTTTGATGAAAAAAGAGTCATTGAAGTGTTTTTGAGCTTCCATCTCACCAAGAAATTCGAGTTGGGGTTAAGAAAAAATAATTAGGCTTAATTTTATATTTTTAGACTAATTTAAAGATGTTTTAGGATTGAAAATTAGTTTATTAAGCTTCTTATGGTTTTTATTTGTTGTTTTCATATGAAATACATTAAAAATAGTTTGTTTTTAGGTTTCAAAACTCCGGCCCTGACTTTCTAGTCACTTCTTTGATGGACAAAAATAAAACTAGAAAGTGAAGTATCATCTATTTTATTTAAAAATAAATAAAAAGAAGAAAGACTTGTTGTTTGTCTTTTAACATAAAAAAATAATAATTAAAAAAAACATATCACACACGCACTTAGCCTTACAGGCCCACATGTGTAAGGCCTTTTTCTATTGGGATAGGCACGCAAGTTTAGTCTATTAGGTCTAAACACTAGACTTTTCTATGTTTTTTGTTTTATATTTTTATTAAATGCACTATAAATAAAATATATGATTCCTAAATTATTTAATTAAATATATGTTTCATAATTATATTTTTATATATATTAAAATGACTGCACATTTATCTTTTTGCTCAAAATAACTTTTGATCCAACCTGTGATGAATAACAAGTCAAATAGCTAGCTATTTTAATAATATAGACCCTTCAGCGCGCAAAAAAAAATCACGAAATTTTTCGTCTATAAGAATTTTGGTCGAATTTTCTGATCTATCGAAGCACAAGTGATTTTTCCTCCAACCTACTATCGACAATAACCACATCTAATTCAGCTGCACAATTTTGTTGTTATTTCAACATGATGGAAAGCAAAGCAACAGGGGAAGCTTTGACATCTTGTAGTTTTTTTTGTGTAAACATATAATGCAATTATCTTTAGGGCACTTTCATAATCACACGTGATCTCCACTCCTGTATGGCTGAACGTAATGTGTGGTTTGGAGTTAAGATAGAATGCTGGAACCTCAGCTTTGTCACAGGTGATATATTGTGTCTATCAAGCCAAGCCTTGATTGCTCTGTGCTCATACGTGAAACCATCAGCAGCAATGTATGGATCATCCATTAAGTCCTGCATTAAGCAAGATCCGTTCACGAAGAGAAACAAATGAGACCATACTATTATAGAACACTTTTCATAATTGAATGTGTATGACTTCTTACCTGAAGAATTGGACAGAAGTAGTAGCTTGGTGCATAAATATTGCCTCTTTCCACCTCAACACTAGCAGCTGCAACATCAACAAGTCTTCTGAGAACCGGCAGAACTTCTGCATCAAGATCTGGTCTGTCCCGGCACCTGAGGCTAGAGCACTTCAGCGCAATTTTTGCCAGTTCCTCTGTCTCAGCAAGTGGCCAATCTTTAACTGACTTATCTAAAATGTCAGTAAATGAGCCATTCATGATAGCATTTTCAACAGTTAATATAAGTCCACTGGGAGGGCGAGCTGTTAACACTTGGAGAACTGTAACTCCAAATGCATATAAATCCGATTTGGGTCGGACAGTCCCAGTTCTCTGATACTCAGGATCCATGTAGTTGAGAGTACCGGCAAGAATAGAATCTCGGTACTCCGTCATGTTGTCTGGCACAACATCTGAAATGAGTTTAGCCAGCCCAACATCTCCAATTTTGCTCACATAATTTCTGTCTAACAAGATATTACCCGGTTTAAGATCCCTATGGACAATAGGATCTGGCTTTGAGCTGTGCAAGAATGCAAGCCCACAAGCTACTTCAAAAACTATACGGAACCGAACAAACCATGGAAGAGATTGTTTTCCATTTCGGCGGAAAATACTCTCCTCCAGGCTTCCATTTTCCAAGTATTCATAGACCAGGCAACCATTATCAGGGCAGGCTCCAACTAGAAGAACCAGGTGTGGGTGGTGCAACTGCGTTAGAATTTCAACCTACAAAGAGCCAGTGGAAAACAATGTTTATGCCATGATTGCAGCAACAATTTGAGACCTGGTGAAATATTCACCACCAGCAATAATTCACATTTTGGAATTTGATTGGAAGTGCCATGCCCAATGAAAGCAAAGACACCTAAGGATGTCTTCCCCTCCAAAATTGTAAGGGGAAAATCTTTGAAAGTTCATCTAATATGGTATTCATGATAAATTCATAAACGAAGTCTTTGTATAAGACCAAAATTATGCAAATAATTTGGGATTGTGAGCAAAGTGAATATTTTGAATTCCTGTGCAAGTTCCAGAACAAATCTATAAAAGCAGTTTTTCTTCAAAATGAATATTTTCCATTTCTGCAGCAAAAGCTAGCTACAAAAACTGTAATGGAAGAAGCCAGAAACTAATGGAGAAAACCCATTGAAATTGAAGTCATAAAAACTATAATGTTACCTCTCTCAAGAACTCCTGTTTTTTGTTAACTGCATCAGGACAGAAAACCTTAACAGCTACCGGGGTATGATCAAGAATGCATTTGTAAACTTTTCCATAACTTCCTTCACCAATAACATTGCTGTCAGAGAAGAAACCTGTTGCTAGCTCTATCTCATCCTTAGTGTACCTTTTATACCTTCTGTCATTCGACAAGACTGCATCTACAATTTTCTGTTTCTCTAAGGACTCATTGAGGGCATTACGCTCTGCTATCTGTCTTCCATTAGCTTCTTTAGCAAGCAAATCTTTTGCTTCCTCAACCTCCTCTATGGCTTGCAAATACCTTGCTTTCTCTTTAGCAGCAATTCTCCTCAAAGTTTCTTCTCTTTCTAAGGCAGCATTCACTTTATTTTCCTCCTCCAGGCACTCCAAAGAAAGTAATTGGACCTACAAAAAGAAACATTAACAGAGGTCCTGGAGATAAAGCTATAACTTCCTTTCAGAAGCCATTCCTCGCATTTTTCCTCCCCCGCCACATTTTTATTTAATTAGAAGAATTTGTGAGCATAAAATTCAGAATTCTAAAATTGATGCCATATGTATATTTACATAGAGTTTATTCTTGAATATCATCAAAGGAAAAAAATTACAGTGAAAGATTAACTTTCCTTTCCCTTTAATGCTTTTTCATTCAAGTATCATGAAGGGGAAACACAGAACAAGAAAATCCACCGCACATTAAAAAGTCAGTTATGTAGGAAGAAATATAAAGTTGCATGCAATGATCAGAATAACCTTGCTCTGAGTATGAACAAGCTCTTCACAAGCTCTTTTGTACATCATAATGGTGTTTTGTAATTCTAGCTGTAGCTGTTCTACTTCAGCCTGCACATGATTGCAAAAGAAAAAAATTTCAAATAAAAACGCTCGAACATGAACCTTTTCACTTGGATATATTTCTGCAAAGGAACATGTGACATTAATAAAGAAAGCAAGTCACCTGGTCAGATTCTCTAGAAGCTAGGGAATTGCAGCTTCCCACATCCAGAGTCGTAGACAGACCCATTTGCGGATCTAGGTGACTGAGGTTTGTCACTGACGATGATTCAAAGGTTCCTTCAACTTTGGAATCTAGCGAAGAAGAATAAGGCTCAGAAATTTGTCTATTTACGTGGCCAGAACTTTTCTTATAATCAGCGAGTAAATACCAGTGCCTAGAGGTAGTCTCAGCAGAAGTACCTAATGACTACAAGCACAGCTGTGACTTACCGATAGAGGCTGAGCTAGTAGCTGATTTTGAGATGATTTTCCGTCTAGATACAACATGAACATTACACGTTTCTGGAGCACACTTTAGCACGGTTGTGGGTACCCCTGGTCCCTTTAGCTTCCTAAGAGAAGGTGATGGGATTAACGGAAGCAGAGGTGACAGATTTGTTTATGATATGATTCAAATCAAACAGTAAAGTCTGGAAAAGAAATTGAAAGTTGACACAAACTATTATCATATACAAAAAACAAGGTCAAGATATATAATAAGGTTCATGAAATAACTGACAACATTTTAAAAAAATATATATGCAGCAGCTAGATGCAATACAAAAACAAGAAAATAAACATACCTCAAAAGGCAATTTGAAGAACAAGACCCCAATACTAAATTATCAATCCCAGACTCACGCACGTATCTTAAAAGCCCAGTTGCAGGATTGTCGTCTTCTATCACCACAGTTTCCACCTGAAAAGCATTACTATTCAATACCCAAAAAAAAAATTCAAGAACAAAGAAAAAATCAAAACCCATTTCACCTTCTCCACTCTACTTTTGCATAACTTCTTAAATGGTAAAAAGATATCATCTTCTAATTTCTTTTTCATTTCATCTAAGTACAGTGCCACCACATTCTCGTCAAGTTCCTCAATTACTATACCATCTCCTCCACCTGTGATAACACCCAATTCAGTACAGCACAATACAGTACCTCAAGCTTTGATTTTGCTGCAACAAGCAAAGGAAATCATAAGAGATTCATTCTTACATGGACTGGGTATACAAGTGATCCGAGGCACGATGTGGACTAAAGTCAAACGCTTCGCCTTCGCCGATAAATTCTCCGCCACCCATCGAACAGCCCGTCTGCTTCCTCTTCCTCCAACGCCATCGCTTCCCGTCACGGCGACCGCCACGACCGTCATGGAGAAATATTTTGTGCCTTTTGCATTCAAAGACTGGAGAGTTGACTAGACAACGCCAGGCTTTAATCAGAGTCTTTATTTATCTTTCCTTTCCCTTTCGTGAAACGACAGAACTGAAATAAATATATACCACTTTATTCATTATTATTTTTAAAAATTTTGTTTGAAAATTTTTATTTTTAAAAATTTATTTTTAATATTAATATAATAAAATTATATAAAAAATAATTTAAATTGAAAAAAAAAAATTTAAACGTCTTTTTGAACATATATAAATAGTATGTTTGTTTTTATATTTTCATTTTTTTCCTGATGTGTATTTGAATGTTTTGATGTTTAATAAATAACAATTTTATAATATATAGGTTTAACTTAAATTGAGAGATAAAAAATTAAAATTCCCATAAAAAAAAAAAAAAAGAATCCTTTTTCCCATAAAAGCATATAAAAATTCAATTTGATCCCTCAATTTTATTTATTTTTTTATATTTCATATAAAAATAATTATTTTTGTGTTTATTTGTTTATTTTTAAAAAGATAATTCTATGAAGATGGTTTCTATCTTTAATTATATTAAAAAAAACATAGATCAAAACTTGTAAAAAAAAATTATTTGATTTAATTATAAGCTTTTAAGTTGATTATAATGTGTTTTTAGGTTATAAATAGGTTTTTAAAAAATTTATTAGTTTTTTTTCAAGTTTCATGTTTAAAAATATTAAAAAATAAGTTTTTTAAATTCAAAAACTTACACTCTTATTTTCTAGTAACTAGAAAGAGTTGTAAAGGGATAAAACATTATCCACCTAGGGAACAATACATTGTCTATTCACCTTGTAAAAAACAAAAACAAAATTCAAGATTTGTTTGGCCTTTCTTTTAATCTTCCTTTAATTTTTTATTTTATTTTATTTTCATTTTAAACATAATTTTTTTAAAAAATAAATTTATAAGATGATATTTAAATAATTATAGGTTATGATATTATTTTCAAAAAATATTAGCATTTCTTATGGTAATATTGACAATTTCTTTCTAAATAATTATAAATAAACCTAATATACATAATTTTCCAAAATATTCAATGCAAATAAAATATCTATTTTATTATATAGTTTTATATAGTTTTTCCTCAAATTTATTCTTATAATTTTTAATATATTAAGATTAATAGTATCAACTGATGATTGTTTTTATTAAAACTTGTTATTATGATTATGAAAAGGTTTTATTTTTTAAAAAAAATGTTTCTCATATAAAAGATATGTTTTTTGTTATAAAAAAATGAATGCATGAATAGAGAAAGAGATTTGGATTAAAGAGACATGTTTCTTTTTATTTCAAATCATTAAGATTTTATCAAAAATTTATTTTAATAGGATTTAATTTTATGCAATAAATCACATATCTAAAAATAAATACATTTTTTGTTAAAAAATACATTGATAATAAAATAAGAATTTAGGCTACAAATTTATATTTTTTTTGACATAAATTAAATAATTAATTTTCTCATAAAAATATATTTATATTTCCATATTATAAAAAAAATAAATTCAAAGTGTATCACATGACATGAGACAAAATATCTGCATGTTCAATCTTCCTATTTCTTACGTGAAAATAAGGGTGAGAAAAAAATAAAAAAACAAATTAAACCAAGAAAATCAGAAAAAAAATAACTGAAAAAACCGAACCATGAAAAAAACCCGATTAAACCGATTAAAATTTTAAAAAAATTAGCCAATTCGGTTCGGTTTTGGTTTTATAAGCCTAAAACCGAAAAAACCGAACCGAAACCGAAAAAACTGGAAAAAACCGAGCCAAACCGAAAAAAACCAAGTCAAGCCAGTTTGAACCGGTTTTTTTCTAAAAAATCAAACCGAACCGAACTAAAATCGACCAATTCGAACCTGTTTCAGTTCGGTTTCAATTTTTTTTGAAAAAAAACAATTCGGTTTAGTTATTTTTTTGATAAAAACCGACCGAACCGAAAATGATCACCCTTACATGAAAAATAGCTTCTCATTTTAATTTTTAATTAGCATTAATAATTTTTTATAATTTATTTATTCATATATTTTTAAATAATTTTATTAAATGCATAATCAAATTTTCGATTCTTGATTAAATGTTTTTTATAATAGCAAAAAATACGCTCACAACACCTGTACACTCTTCTCTTATATTAAAAAATAATTAGAATCCTACCCTTAATGTAGCATGATTATTTAGCTATTTAAAATAAAAACTAAATGGTGAGGCTAAATTACTATAGCCAAACTCACAAAATAATATCTATTATAATAGTATTTTGTGTTTTTTTTTTTATTTTTTTATAAAAATTTGCTTTTTAATTTTACCGTTCAACAACCTATTTTTTTATTTAGTTTTTTTTGTTTCATTCTTTAATATTAAATTTTTTTGGGAGTTGTGCCTTCTGATTTTTTTTGTTTTTTCTTTGTTGGGTTATATATCAGTTTTATAGATTATTTTTTTCCCTCAGTTTTAACTTTTAATATTATATTTATTAGAAGTGGGGCTTTGTAATATTTCTCGATTTGCTTTCTATAAATTTATCTCAATTTCATGAATGAGATCACATATTTAATCAGTTAATATGAGTTGATTCTAGTTTTTTTTTGTCACTTTTTTTAATTGATTTTTTTTATTTCATCATTTCATATTGAATTTGAGTTTGGTTGGAAATTGAACTTTATAATTTTTTTATATTTGCTTTCCATGAAGTTATCTTGATCTCATTACTCGAGTTGCGGGGTTTGCATGTTGACTCTATTTAGTTTTAGGTTCTTTTATAATTGATTTTTTAAAAAATTTGGATTCATTTTTTTTTTATTTTTTTTATGGGGTTAATTAGATCTCATGATTCAGGTCTTGAGTTTTGCAGATTGATCTTTTTATAATTGGATCCTTTTTTAATTTATTATTATTATTTTTTTAATTTCATCCTCAAATAACTCAATCTTTTTCTTTTTTATTTAGTTTTTTTCAGCACTCGAGATTAGTAATTCAGGAATTAAGCTTTATAAATTTTTTTGTGAAATTATCTTGGTCTCATGGATTTAATTTTTTCTTTTCCTCAATTTCAACCTTTAATGTTAGATTTGTTGGAAATTGATATTTATAGTTTTTTTTATGTTTTTTTATAAATTTATCTCGGTCTTATAATTCAAGTTGCAAGTTTAATAGGTTAGATAGAGTTGACTTGAGTTATTTTTTTTAATCTTTTTTTAATTGATTTATTTTTTAATTTTTTCCTTCAACATTAGGTTAGTTGAAAATTAGGCTTCTTAATTTTTTTTTAATTTACTTCCTATAGGGTTATCCTGATCTCATTATCTAAGTCGTGAGTTTGGCATCTTAACCTGAGTTTACTTTGGTGGTTTTTTTGTCATTTTGTTTTTCAATTTCATCATTTAACATTGTATTGATTAGGAATTAGCCTTTATAATTTATTTTTATTTATTTTCTATAGGTTTATCACTGTCTCATGACCTCGATCATAGATTTGATAAGATAACTATGGTCAATTCAATATTATGTCGTCTCAATATTTGAAAAACAATGTCATTTAATATGTCGTCATATCAATATTTAAAAAGATATCATCCAATATATATCATATTTTAATTTCATAATTAAAATATTTTTTATTAGAAAAATATTAGCAACACTTGGATTTTTTTAATATTAAAAAAATTAATCTGACTCGTAACGTAGCACGATATAATTATCTAATATATAAATAAAATTATATATCAACTGTTTTTTTATAAAAACAAAGTTAATTAAACATAACCAGCTTTATAACCCATGTTACGAGATCAAATATCTTAATATATATGTATCTTTTAACTTTCTAATTTAGACTTCTTTTTATCAACCCATCATCAGTCGTGAAAAGCCCAATCATCTATAAAGTTTTTGAAGCTTCATCAATTATATTTTAGTCTTACTACATTTTCTTATTAAGTTGCACATTATTTGTATATAACTGTACAAATATTATTTGTTATTATAAGTGTAAGAAGATCAATAATAATCACTACTTTTTTTTATATGGTATTAAAGGTTTTTTTATTTTCTTTAAACAAGCTTTAAAATACTAAAAGTCTATTATAATGGTTGAAAAGGTTAATCAAAACATTAATAACATTTGATGAAATCATGAAAAAAAAACTTTAAATATAAATTAAGCTTTATACAACTATTTCATTGGTTGATGGAGTGCTGGATTAACCTCTAGTTGATGGGCATGACCAGATGGCTAGAGTTTTACTTGAAAAATTGAGTCTGTTGAAGAATAGAGAATTTTATGATGCTTAAGTTAATAAATATAGAAGGATAAAATAATGTATATGAAAAGAAAAATAAAATAAAGTTGTAAAGAATATATATCTAGGTATAGCTTGTGCATGTGTTGGCTATAAATTATATAATCTAATCTAGCTATGTTGGTGAATGCTCATGCTTTTACGTGGCTAAAACTTACATGACATGATCTGATATCCTTGTATGGCCAATGTTTCCATTGACCTAGTTTTTTATGGCTATCCATAGCTATGTGCGGCTAAGGATGGGATCTAAAATCTTCTTGTGAATAGATGTATCTATCCACGTAGATCTTATTAGTGTTATCCATACTTTTAAGAAAATCATTGGTTAGTAAACAAGTCTTTAAGTTGTGTGCCATGCTTTCCATTAATGAAGGCATTTGCTATGCCAACACCCCAAGTAATATTACAATTGGTTCAAAAAATAGTACCTTATCTATATAGAAAAAAAAAATACATATAATAAAAGTGCTCACAATCCAGTTTAATTTGGTTTGGGTTAAAAAATTTAACTAAACTAGAAGTTTAAGTCGGTTTTTTTCTTTGAAAATTAAAAAAACCGATAACTCTGAATCAGTAAAGAAAAAAAAAATGGCTCGAATCTAGTGAATAGATAAAGATGGAGAAGAGAGTTGCAAGAAAAAAAAAATTACTTATAACTTAGTCCACGAGAGCAAATTGAACAAACAATAACACCAGGTTTTGGATTACTTGAAAGCTCTTGATATATAAGCAGAAACTCAAAGAATTAACATACTCTTAAATCCAACAATAAATAATGAATAATCACAAGCAAGACCAATTCATTAGAAACAAAAACACTTTTACAAATAACAAAGAACAAAACAATAAAGGCAAGATTTTAAAATTGGGATGCAGGGCCTTGAACTATAAATCATGCATCCCTCTTCTAATAAGACCTGCTCCAACTTGTTTTCTTATTAAAACAAAAGGTTAGATAATTGAATCCATCTTATGACTTTGTAATGTAGAAGCACCATAAGATTGAGTTAATTAGAATATTAATGACTGAAATTGAAAAATAAGATTTAAATTTAATTTAAATCCAAAACACAGATTTTATTTAAATGAAACGGGTGATTGTTTTGTTAATGAAAAGAAAAGGGAAAATAAATGATGTGATTTTGAAAACCGTTCTTCACTGTCTTCAACCTCCGCCCAAAGAAGCGAAAAATGGCATCCTTTCACAGACCGCTCTTGTTAAACAAAAGAAAAACATGCTATGCAGCCCCTCAGGCCCATGAACACGACATTAAACACGCCCCTTTTGCAGCCTGCCATTGTACCTCATTATGAGGGGGGGGGGGGGGAATTTGTCCTTTATACATCTTAATTAATTTTATAAATTTTAAAATTAATAATTATATAAATATGTAGATGTTGCTTTGTTTGGACATGGAGAGGGTGGTTCAAAATGTCCCTCACCTTCTAATAAATACCAGTCCCATGGCAGCCGTGTAGCGAGGGAGAAAAAAAAATGCCAAAGAAAAAAAAATCCACTCTTCTCTCCGATCACTTTGCAGCAGCTGTGTAACCCTCACTCACCAGCCATCATCAGCCACTGTGAGTAGATGCAAACCAGTAGCTCCTTAGCAACCGCCAGAAACAACCAGCTACCTCTCATCAATCTCCTCTACACCGTGAACAGCTGCAGAGGATTTGCTTTATTAGCAGCAACCAGCAGCAGAGGATATGCTTTATCAGCAGCAACCAGCAGCTGATTCCACCGTGAGCAGAAGTAGAAGATTATCTTCATCCACACCAATAAAGTTCCACTCAGTCAACCGGTACTAGTAAGGCTTCAATCGGTCCACCAGTAGCAGCATCTTCAACAAGCAACAACAGCAGCTTCATCAACTAACAGTCTAGGAAGAAGGATCAGCTTCCTCTCACCTTCATTTGACTGAAAAACCAGAGTCATCTGTCTCCACAAAAGACAGCCCATCACCACTGCCAGCTGCTAGCTCGCGAGTTTTCCTAGGAATCTGCAGGTATAAAGTTACTTCCATTTCTTTCATGTCTATTTTGTTACTTTGATCTTCAGCACGAGTATATGTTTTCCTTTTATTAATACTTTCGTCCCCTTCTCATATTTGCGTCCAATGATCCCTTGACAAAATTTGGTTTTAGCAATTTTGAAACCTGAAGAGGTGAATAATTAATATGCGTACCGTGTTGTTATTTAAAATTAATATAGAAAACTGTTAGAAGAGAAGATGAGTGATGGGAATCAGTAGGGTGGATGATTTCTTTATATAATAATGATAGTTTTTTTTATGGATGTAGATGGTTTATCAAATCATTATAAACACTACCGGTCTACGCTAGAGAGAGAGAAAATCCCCTACAAGTCTGTAGTAAGATAAAAGGTGAAGATTTCGGACCATTTCTTTTGAATAGTTAATCTATACCTTTGCAAAGTTACAAGCCTTTATTATTGGAGTGCTGACATAATGAAAAATGAATTTTAGGTTTCTCAACTTTCGGTCACATACAGCTAGTGTTGGGTTCATTTTTTTAGTTTTCCCTGAGGCTTTGTTTAGTAAAGCCAAAACTTGCTAAAGAAAAAATGCAATTACAAGCTTTGTATTTTTTTTTTCATTTTGCCAAACATAACTTTAGTCTAATTTTAATAAGTTTTCAGAGTTTCAAAGATCATTTTGCAATTATTTATGAGTTCCATATGTTTTTCAAATAATTTTATTTAATATCGAGCTGTAAATTTATATTGTAAGATACTGAATTAAAAATACATGATTTTCCTTAAAATTTTAAAAAAATCCAAAAAAATAAAAATTTCTCAGTTAAAAAATAAAAATAAATATGTTTTTTTTTGTCAATAGGGATAAATTTTAAAAGTTTCATGTGCATATATTTTTTTTTAAAATAAAATCATATTTTTATTATATTTTAAAAGTACAAAATGAATATCAGAATTAGTTTATGATTATCTAATAGAATTTGAACAAAATTCAATATATTTTGAGCTTTGAATCGGACTTGGTTCGGTCAAAAACAGTATAGCCATATTAAACAGTATAGCATGGCTACACTGTTCAATAAACTTTTAATCTGCGCAAAGAACAACAAGAAGTTGCTTTCCTTCCTCCTGCGTTTCAAATGCAAATTACCATGAAACTCATGAATAGTAAACTGTGTTTTTATCATTACCAAACATGTTGGATTTGTGTTTCAAATAAAACTAGGCAACCTCCTAAACAAAAACCATCTAAAAAAAAATCTCAAATCAGCATTAAATTTTCTTTGTACTTGAGATTCGTCTATTTATGGTAGGTCAACTTCGTATTCCACATAAATTGGAAATGATATTAAGTGTCCTGTAAGAAACAACTCTTCATGTAAAACTCCAATCTCTCTATTATATAACCTTTTGGATTGAAACAACCTCGATGCATTGAAGAGCTTGACAAAGCATCTATTTTTGTTTTTGGTAAGAAATGATCGTCTATGATAGATGATTATGTTGGTTTTTGAGTTAAGTTTAATGGATGAATCTTGTCTAACAATTTAAAAGAGTTATAAATAGTTGTAACTGTTTCATATATTTACTAAAAAAAATAACTATTTTCTTTTATATTTATAAATAGAGGTATAACTTATATTAAGAAAGATGATGAAAATAAATATAATTGTTTTTTGTTAAAAAAAATCTGATTTTCTAAATTAACTTAACAAAATTTATAAAAGTGTTCTTATTGTAAAATATTCTTTTAATTCTAATAATCAAAATAACACTAAAATAATTGATCTTAAAATAATAATAATAATAAAATAAAATAAAAGTAAATTCTCAAATAACCGTAAGTTCTTTTTATACTTGAGGTTCGTGTATTTATACTAACTCAACTCTGTATTCTACATAAATTGGACATGATACTAGTTTTTTTCGCTTGACGTAGGACATACCTGAAATGACGACAGGAAGGATCAAATTGGCATGAAGTGTGGAACGAAAGCAGTTTCGGTGCTGGCTTCATTCCATTCAAGCTCATCCCACCATTCCTGGTTTCCATATACAGTAGGTAAAGTTGAGGAGCCGTGAGTTTTGATCGATAGCTGTTTCAGGTTAGGGCAATCGATTACTGCAATGCTCTCCAAGGAAGGGAAAGCCAGCTCCCATGGAGTAATACTCCTTAGTTTTGGCAGGTTGCGGATAGACAGAGTTCGAAGGCTTCGAAATGCCTTTGAATCCTCACTTGGTATCCCACTCCTGCTGACAACTTCTTCCATTTCTTCGCAGTACATCAAGTAAATCACCTCTAGCTTTGGAAGTTGTAAAACCCAGGAAACATTCCTCAACTTGCGGCAGTGCCAGATATTTATAGATTGAAGATTCTGCAGACATTCCCGAGTCACCGGATTCTTCCACACTGTTTCCAAGTTGGGAAGGCCATGTAACGCCACAACCTCCAGGCTGGGCAGCCATTTTTTACCAGCCTCTTCATCAACTTGCAAGTACTGCAGGTTATAACAGTTATTGATGCTAAGCCTTCTCAACCTTTCGCCAAAACTGGAATTCAGTGACAGTTGCAAGTTAAATAAGCCATCACATTGCTTAATGTAAAGATACTGTATCACTTTTAGCAAGCCGCTGAAACTATGGAGCCTATTCAGGGTATTCATTTCATTAATAGTGATACCAAGTGTGGTAAGATTCTTCAAGGATTGCAGGTCTTCAAATCCAACTTCATTATCCTGCTGTTCCCAAACTCCATAGCTGTAATAAACATTCAAAATTCGCAATTGCAGAAGTCCTGATATAGCTTCTTGTGGAATTATTCTAAGAGAATGTGTTCGCTGGAGATCCAAATGCTGCAACTTGGCCAAATCTCCAAGCTCTTTAGGCAATGAAGTTATCTTTGTCCCTGACAAATCAAGATGCCGCAACTCAACTAACTCATTGATGGATACTGGAATCTCTCTAAGACTGGTAAACGACAAATCCAGGACTCTTAAAGCAGGCATAAAGTGGAGAAAGGTATTTGGAATCCTGTTCAAACCACTGTTCCATTGGAGCAACAAGGTTGACAATCTGGGGCACTCAGGAATCTCTGCTAGTGTCGTTATTCCATTATCAAACAATGAAATTCGCAGTGCATGTCTCCAATGATCAGCTCTGGGTGCCTCAGTCAGCCCCGTACTGGCCTCCACTAGAAACTGATTGTTCAATCCACATTTGGAAGCTATCCATAAGGCAAAACTCCTGACTACATCATGCATCTTCACTTGAGTTTTCTCTTCGCCGGTTTCAAGCAGGCATGCAACTTTAAGGGAACCAATTAGAGCGTGTCCCTGATTATACACATAACTAGCATGGAAACTGCCTAGAAATCCTTCCCCGATCCAGTACTCTATAAGCTGCTCTTTCTCGATAGAGTAGTCTTCAGGGAACAGGGAACAGTATAAGAAGCATGACCTCAGTGCATCGGTCTCCAGATTGTCATAGCTGAACTTTAGAAGAGAAAATACATCTTCCATGCCTCGAATTTCAGAGGGAGATCTGTTCAATACCTCAATTGCGTACTTCCATTCCTCTTCAGTCTCTTTATTGGCCATGGCTTTTCCAATTGTGATCAAGGCAAGCGGCAAGCCTCCGCATTTTCTCACAATGGTCTCAGCATACGCCCGAATAGTTTCTGAATCAAAAATCTCCTTTTCCCCAACATTCTCGCAGAAGAGTTTCCACGAGTCTTCTTCACCCAAGAATTCAACTCTCAGCTTCCGGTGAGCATGCATGCCAGTACACACATCCAATGAACGTGTTGTGAATATCACTTTGCATTTGCTCGTTTTCTCTGGAACAGGGATTCCCACTTTCAGAAGATCAATTCCCTCCCAGACATCATCTAACAAAAGGAGGAACTTTTTCCTTCTCATAAGTTTATGTATTTTCAGTGCTCGTTGCTCGTGGCTTTCCGATTCCTCCCACGGCAAACCCAACCTGGCCCCGACAGCCCTTTGGATTTTATCGGCAACAAATTCTTTTGAGACCACAACCCATATTACTACATCAAAATGGTGGTGTTTGGTGAGAAATTCGTTGTTAATAGTCTTCAAGAGAGTTGTCTTCCCTACTCCCCCCATTCCATAAATTCCAACTGTTCCAACTCCATCCTCTGCCAGAAATTGTCGAGCTCTTTCTAACATCATATTGAGTCCGACAGCTGGCCTACTCGGCATCTCCTCAACAGCATCAGGAATTGGGTCATCAGCGACGACATCAAAAGCTCCTTTTACAATCAGTTCATTAGCTCTGTCTAGCAGCTTCGAAGCTTTCTTGCTTAGCTTGTATGTTGAACAGCAAGCATTGCAGCCCACACAGCATCGTCTTCTCTGTTCAAGATCTTCAATGATGGAGCTTGATTCAGCTTCGATAACTTCAACTCTTTGTAGCCACCCTTTGACTTGGCTTGTGCAGGTTAATCCCTCCACCTCAGCTCGCTCAACCTTTCTCTTCAAGTCATCCCTTTTGTCCTTCAATTCATTTACTGCTGTTGAGAGGGAGTCAATCCTTTGATCCACATTAACAACATAGCTCAACCTTGCAGCAGCAGAAATGCACAAGCTGTGAACCATGCCAATCAGAGGAGAAACAATATCCATAGATGAAATTCTTCTGCGAAGGAAAGAACAAGTTGACTGAAGTTCGCCTAGAAAAGCTGTTTATTTCCTTGCCACCCACTGAATTGATGACATGAGAGGATTGCTCAGCTCTTGCAATGGAAAGATGAGAGTCAAACCAGCACAAATGAATTGGAAATGGACTGATCATCAACTCATTTTCCCTCGATTAGATAATGCAAGAAGGCCGCCATTATGGAAACCTTCAAGTTGACTGACTTATTCTTTTGTATTTGCGTTGCTATTTTCCACCAGTATAAAAGAATGAAAAGTAGGTCTATGAAAGTTCCCCACCTTTTCCTTGGATTAAAAATTTGTTGACCATCTCTTTCAATGGTTACTAACACCCACCCTCCCTCTCTTCTTCCTGACAAATCAACTCCCAATAAATATTTCAGCTTTAGATGTTTAAATATCAAATCAAGAATAAATTTTTATTTTTATTTTAGGAAAATCCCCAAGAAATTGATTCTGGGTTTATTTCATTGGTGTTTCTAATGCTATTCCAGCTTTAAGGAACACGATATGGCTATGAAATTCTGGACAATCATTTCTCATTTGAAAGAGTCTAACAATTGACCTTCATCATAAAATTTCCCTCTGGTGCCCCCCGATGAGCAAATATTTCTTTGCATGCTTTAGAAGATCCTAAAATTTTGTCTAAAACAAGGATCAGGCATATAATTGCTGGTGGCTATATTAACTGCAGCCTGCAGATGAAGCTTCGGTGTTCCATATTTTCCTTTTGCTTTTTATGAGAAGGGAAGAAGTATTTATATGGATACGTCATTCTCGTTAATTTTGCTTTAGTAGATGCAGAACACACAAGGTGGGAGAAAATCTAGAGCCTAGCAGAAGCAAGAGTAAAATCACAATTTATGATGTAGACACTGAAATTAGCAAACCTTCACTCCCTGAACTGTCAACAAGATCTAGTGATCTAGGTAAAGATTTGAGGAAAGCATGCTACGCTGAAGGAAAAATTAATGCAGGATATGCACTAAATCCATAGCAAATCAAGTTCGTCAAGAAAAAGATGCCATAGATACGATGAGCAACTACACAAGTTACGGGATCAAAACAACACTGTCTCCATCACGTTTAAGCAAACGGATGAATATACACATAAAATTTATATATGTACATATACCTAGTTTTTCAACACGGGTGGCCTTCGAGTATCCTGAACAGAAGTGCAAAACAGAACTCAACAAAGGGGAAAACTCATAAAAAAGATAGGTCTACACTGTCAGATAAGTTCTTATCATAGTTGCTCCTGTTGGATCGGAGAGCAGGTGCCTGACAAGGCACATTCTCAAATCATTTCGTGCAATAACAAACATATAGAAGGCAAATAACATGAGATCAGCTGAGGAGAGAGAGGAGCTAAGAAATCCCTGCCACATCCTGCAAAGCAACACATCTATCAGTTATTCCAAAGTAAAAGTGCAATGCAAGCAAGTCCAGCATCTATTTACAGATTTAGCTCACCCCTATTAATTTGTGTAAAATCAATTAGAATTGACAAGCATGCTTCCCCTATTTTCTTTAGCAATGAATTTCTCTAACATCACTGGCTATCATGCTATTTGAGAACTGCTTACCTACTATGAAGGCTCATTCAAAATTGCTCCTGTTAATAATTTGTTCAATAACACTGTTATTAAATAATGAGAAACAACCAATTTCATCCCAAAATCTAAACCCTAATTTCTTTGCTAAAACAGTTAGAAACCCTTTAGATCTTGACCAATCACAATACAACCTGAAACCATACAATATCAAAAGAATCTTTTTCGCTTTTCTGGGTCTTTTAACTGGACAACTAAGTTCACATGACAAAATTTATCTGGTATATGGGTTCAATTTTCAGCCATTATGTCATTTTTGTTAAATTAAGCCGATTTTACAAAGAAAGTTATTGAACAAATTATTAGCATGAGGTTAATTTTGAATAATTGAAACGTACAGGACAAAAAGTAAATGATAGGTTAAGCTCTGCAAGCAACCTGCCATTATAGGAATTATGCAGCTAAGCATAATTGAGTGCCCAAAATTAGGTTTTGAATATGTCATGAGATGGAAGAAAGAAGCTTGACAGTTAGAGAAGGAATAGTAGCAGCATTGGTTATTACATTTTGCATGATTTACTTGATAATTGAGCATGCGGGAAATAACAGTTGTATCAGTTAGTTAGTTGAAGTTAATTGAGATTTAGTTACAAGAAGGTTAGCAATAAACAGATTGTATAAATAAGACATGTGAAAGATGTGTGAGTCAAGTAATCAAGTATACAGTTTCTGTAATTTCTTCTCTATTTCTTCTCATCCTAAACCTCTTTTCTTTCATTTACACATTGTTAAAGAAAACTTCCTTGGTATCAGAGCTACAAAGATCCAAGCTAGAACATCCTGTCATTCTCAACCATGGTAGATAGTAACAGGATGAGATCTTTGGAGGAGCATAGCAGGCATACTGATGAAGAAATACAAGTGATCAGAGCTGAAGTCACATTGCAAGGAACAGAATTAAGCAAGAAGATGGAGCAGCTACAAGTACAGATGGATACAACATTGACAGCCTTGAATTCCTTAAAGGCTACTCATAATAATGAAGGAGGAAGAAGGTAGAATACTAACATTGAACGAAGCATTCCTCCTCAAAGGAATGGCAATCGAGGAGATAATATGGGAATTCTAAAAGGCAACGAGGGAGGATATAATGCAATCTTTCCAAGAGTAGAATTACCTACTTTTTTTGGAGATGATCTAAGAGGTTGGATCATGAAGTGTCACAAATTCTTTAAAATGCACTTCATACCTGTACACTAATGGATTGAAATTGCTTCTTCATACCTGGAAGGGAGAGTGGAGATCTGATTTGAGGGATTCTTGGTATGGGGAAATGACTTGGCCAACTAGGTTCTAAAGGGATTTGTGTAAGATTTGGGAATCGCAATGATGTGGTTGAAGAGTTTAACAAGCTGAAACAGGAAAAGAGTTTAGAGGATTATGTGGAAAAATTTGAAGAGCTCAAATCGTTAATGAGTTCATGAAATCCTTCCTTGCTAGAAGCATACTATGTGTCCAGCTTTATTAATGGGCTTAAAGAAGACATTAGACCAATGCTGAAAATCTTGAAGCCAAAAACACTCATGCAAGCCTTTGAACAGGCCAAGTAGCAAGAGGAATCAACTATGCAATAGCCAAGAAGAACAGAATGATGCCCAGACCTCTAGCAAATGTCTTTGGAAGACCAACATGTAGTTTCCAAACAAAACCTTTGTATCAATCAAAGGGTGAAATGTTAAATGGCTGAGAACAATCCTCTGACAATCTTTATGAGCAAAGAAGGAAGATTGGATTGTGTTTAAGTGTGGAGAAAAATTCAACCCTGGACATAAATGTACCGTGAAAGGACTGCATATGATGGAAAGATTGGAAGATGGAAGTGAAGAGTTTTTCTAGACTGGAGAACAAGGAGAAGTGAAAACTGTGGAGGAAGATGGGATATAAGAAAATGGGCTATCTCTGAATGCTACGGCAGAAAACTATGTTGATAACACTAATAGAAAACAAGGAAGTTGTCAAGGGGAGGAGCTCATAATATTAATAGACAGTGAAAGTACACACAGCTTCATTGATGAAAAGGTGATGCTGAGAATCAAGGTTGCAATGGAAAGGACAACAGTGCTGGCAGTCACCGTGGCGAATGAAAATATAATGAGATGTGATGCGCACAACTTCTAGCGGTCCATGCAAGTTTGCAAATCTTGGAGTTGGGGAGATGTGACATGGTGTTAGGAGTGGATTGGTTAAGGGTGTATTCACCTATATTGTTTGATTTTGTTAAACTGAAACTTTCATTCAAGAAAGAAGAAAGAATGATTGAACTTAAAGGCGTAGTAAATGAAGTAAGACTACAAGAGATCATGGCAACCAAGGCTTACAAAAGTCTTAAGAAAGCTATATGTGGATTTGATGGACAGTTCTTTGCAATTGAAGTTGTAGAGGCGGCAGTGGATTATAAAAAAGATCCAGTAGTAGAAGCATTGTTGAAAGAGTTTCACATGGTGTTTGCAGAATCCACACAACTTTCTCCTGTCAGGAACTTAGACCACAAGATTCCATTATTTCCAGGAGCAAAGTCTGTGAACATTAGGCCATATAGAAGTTTTTTTATTCAGAAGGAAGAAATTGAAAGGCTAGTAAAAGAGATGCTAAAGAATGGGATTATTCAACACAGCAGGAGCTCATTTGCTTCCCTAGTCCTTCTAGTCAAGAAGAAAGACAACACATGGAGATTCTGCATAGACTATGGACATCTGAATAGTTTAACTGTTCAAAATAAGCTCCCAATTTTGTTAGTTGATGACCTGCTGAATGAACTTCATGGATCACGGTTCTTCTCTAAGTTGGATATAAGGTCAGCATACCATCAAGTGCGAATGTTTGAAGCACATGTGGAGAAAACAGCCTTCAGAACTCACCATGGCCACTACGAATTCAAGGTAATGCCTTTTGAATTAACAAATGCTCCGACTACATTCCAGACATTGATAAATAATGTGTTAGAACCTAATTTGAGAAAGTTTATACTGGTATTTTTTTATGATATACTAGTATATAGCTCTACCTTAGAGTTACATATTAGTCATCTTAAATTAGTATTGGAGCAACTAAAGAACAACCAGCTTTTTCCAAAAAGATCAAAATGTTCTTTCTGTAAAAGGCAAGTTGAGTATGTTGGGCATATTATCTCAAAGAAAGAAGAAACCATTGATCCTAAAAAGACTGAAGCTGTTAAGGATTGGCCAGTACCTTCTGCTATCAAAGAATTAAGAGGGTTCTTAAGCTTAGCAGGTTACTACAGAAACTTTATTCAAGGGTTTGGCATGATTAGCAAACCATTTACTGACTTACTGAAAAAGAACAGTTTTGTATGGAATGATAAGGCTCAAGATGCATTTAAGAAACTTAAAGTAGCTCTAAGCACAGCACCAGTGGTGGCACTGCCTGATTTTGATAAGGTCTTTGTATTGGAAACTGATGCTTGTTCCAGTGGATTGGAAGCAGTGTTGAGCCAAGAAGGTAGACCTCTAGCTTACTTCAGCAAGGCTTTGAGTCTAAGACAACTGAGGTTATCAATCTACAAAGCAAAATATATGGCCATTTTGATGGCAGTTGAAAGGTGGAGGCACTACTTGGAGCATAATCAATTCATCATAAAAACAGATCATGAGAGCCTGAAGTTCCTACTTGAACAGAAGATCCATACACCAATACAGAAGAAAGGGTTAACCATGTTAATAGGGCTTAGATATCAAATTCATTACAAAAAAGGAAAGGAAAATGTGACAACTGATGCATTGTCCAGAATATTTGAAGAAGAATGAGCAACTGTTGGAAATAAACAGATTGATATGCTTAATGGCAGGGTTGATGCAATCACTGTAATGGTGCCAGCTTGGCATGAAGAAGTAAAGGCATCTTATGAGATAGCTGGCCACAATATCAGTTTACAGAAGGAATTCTCAGATTCAAGGGAAGGACTGTAATTGGATCAAGAGGTAGTTTGAGGAAAAGTTCAATATCTACAGCTCATGATTCAAATATTCGTGGTCATGCAGACATACAGAATTCTTACAGAAGGCTGAAGATGCCACCTGGGAAATCCTGGAAGAATTGAGCCAACAGTTCCCTGATTTTAACACAGATTTTTGTGGACAAGAATCTTAAAAGGAAAGGTAATTGTCATGAGATGGAAGAAAGAAGCTTGACAATTAGAGAAAGAATAGCGGCAGCATTGGTTATTACGTTTTACATGATTTACTTAATAATTGAGCATGTGGGAATTAAGAATAAACATGTGGGAAATTACAGTTGTATGGTTAGTTAGTTAGTTAGTTAGCTGAAGGTAGATGAGATTTAGTTACAAGAAGGTTAGCGATAAACAGATTGTACAGATAAGACTTGTGAAATATGTGAGTCAAGTAATGAAGTATACAGTTTCTGTAATTGTAGAAAATCCTTTCTTCTCTATTTCTCCTCATTCTCAACCTCTTTTCTTTCATTTACACATTGTCATGGAAAACTTCCTTAACAGAATATGTGCTCATCAAAATTCTCCAAAAAACACAATCACAAGTTCTGCCATTCTCCCTGAAACTAAAATAATTTGGATTCCATCTCAAGCACAACTTCTTTTAAGATGGCTAGTAGTCCCACCACCATCGTTACCAAAGCCATTCACAACCACAACTCTACTGCATGTTGATTATGCTATAAAACAAGAAAAACCAGAAATCATTACCTCCCAGTCACTGCCTTCACTACCATTACATGATGCAGAACCATTATTTTGCCTAGATTCTTTACTAACTCAGGGCACACATAGTTCTATCCTCTGTATTATTTTGTGTATTCATTTTCCAGAACGAGTATTACATTTCATCCCAGATTGACTTGTATCAAGCTCATATGAAATTGAGTTCTAACTACGAATGGCGTAAGCAGATATTAAAAGAATACTAATAATTAGTATATAAAGGCAAATGATGGGAGTAGACATAAAACGATACTAATCATACCAGCTGGGTAAGCGGAAGAAGGTATGGAAAAATATTCTGATGCCTTCAATATCCAGCTGCAATATAAGTGCTAGTCCAAAGAGAAAGAATGCCCTTTGACGTTTTCTCTCTAGTGGCCAAAGAGTATTCCAAGCTGAGAAAAAAGAAAAGCATTCAGCATAAATTATTCTTCCAGCATAAGTTAAGGAGCATCAGCTAACTTGTCTTTATTAATATTTTCAGAAACTGGACTAGAAAATTCGTTCCAAAATGAGTCCTAACAGGAAGCTAAAATCCATGGTATAGAGGATTCTCCCAAAGAAAAGTTGTCAAATGAAGAAACTTATTGCACTGTGCTGGAAGTGCTGTTTTATTCACGCCATAAGATTGACAAACTCAGTAAGAATTAGATGTGAGTAACTACTGTGATCAGCGATGTCCCATTTTGATTGCTGAAATTATGATATTACCATCTTTAAGGAAGATATGTAAAATGGACGAAGTGGTGTTCGGGAATGTTTGTGTGTCCACTGTTCCATACCTTGCATTGATATATTTGCATAACGTCTTTCAAGAATAGGCTTTCCCTTAGAATGATCCTGATTCAATATATTTGCAATTACGGAAGCATAATTTGGAGCCTCAGACAATGATCTCACCACTGAATAGCCTGTTTGATGAAGCACGGAATGAATAGGTGCCTTTAAGTTTCATTTACTTCAGAAAACAGAGATTATCCCTACTGTTGTTACCTGTGGCTGGATGCACCATGCTAGCAGCAGCACCAAATGCAAGATTTTTTTGCTCAGTATTTGGCAAGGAACCACCAACTGGAATATAAGACCATTCCTGCTTAACAGATCAAAAAACTATTCACTACGCTTCATGCACCCAAGGGACAATAATTTTGTCAATATAATTCAACTATTTTTGTGAAATAGCTATGTCACCGAGAACGCAAAATGCTTTCTAGTGCAAAATACTAATAGCACTTTGTTCATGGGGCTTCAGCATTATGCATGACAAGAGCGTGTACCATCTAGTAATGGCAATACCAACAATTAAATATGCGCAATAAGCACCCTCGGAACTATTATACCTCAAAAATCCAAATTTGGAGGAATCAAACCAGATAACCTCTGATTGATATTGGGACAATATAACTACTGTCAAAAGGCACATCAGATGACAATGACAACCACCTTTTGTTTTTGAAAACATAATTGGTTTTTACATGGCATGCAAATAAACACATGTCTTGGAAGAAAAGATAAGGAAACTACTCCTAGAATGCATCATAGATTTGGTTGTGAAGATTACCTCTTCATAGGTTTTCAAGACTCGGATTCCCATGGCCTCTAACCTTGACAAGAGTTTTTTCTTTAACAAGTCAAAAGGCATCGCGTCTTTTGAGGCCAAACAAGTTTCCTGCAGTTTACTATCTCTTTAAACTTTGCACATTATTGTTATTAATAAAATTGAAAATATCCAAAACAAATCATATTGAACAAACCTCAAAGAAAACTCTTGTTGACGACATGGGCATTGCATAAAGAAATGTTGGATATTCAGCTTCTAAACATTGAACTTTTTGTTTAATGTAGTCTCTGTAATCCATGAAAACCATTAGGCTAGGATCATATGGATTGTTTTCCACCTGCAATTGAGAAACAAAGTGATATTGTCAAAAGGAATTGCAGCTCTGAACAATTTACAAAATCCTTCACCGGTTTCTTAGAAGAGAATTATAGAGCACTATTTAAAATTCAGATCGATCCTATGGTTGAAATTATCAATGTAACAGCAAAGAGAATAAACCTAGGGTGCAAACCAGAAAGGGAGAATTGAAAGTCATTGTAATGGCTTCTTAATTCAAAGTTGCTTACCATCAACAATATGTATTCAGAAAAGAAAAGGGTTTACACACACAATCCTTTCTTTTCCCTTTTGTTCAAATTTAGGTAGGCATGAGCACAATCCGGTATTAGGCTACCATCTCATGTCAAAATATGGAAGGAAGAAAATGACATAGAAAAACGGGGCTCATATAATACATAATTATTGATAGTTACAGGAGATAAACAGGGCTAATAAACCAGCTCTTATTAGTAATATATAAACAAAGTTATACACATAATCTTTGAGCTTTAAATGAATTCTAAAATGGTATATCTCACTCATACCTCAACTTCCACACCATAAGCTGTTTGCACAGAAACCCTTGGACCTCCCACCTCATACTGCAAGAGTTTTCCCGAAGCAGCTCCAGATGCAACAGTAGCAAGCCTATAATAACATGTCAAAAATCAAATTTGGGTTTAAATGCAATAAATAAGATAAAATTCACGTTTACTAAGCAAGGACTAAAAAAATTTGAGGACATCAAAATTTACCTGCATGGAACTACAATGCCATGTTCACAAGCTACAAGACTATGACCATCAGTTGCTTCGGTAATCCTTTCCACTTTTGAGCTCAGATATGAAACACCTGACTCGACACACCTAGAGGAAATTAATATAGATTATACACCTCTAAAGGTCTCCAATTCAATATCAAAGGCATGATTCAGATGAAAATTATGATAAAAGCAATTATTGAAAACACACGCTATTTGTAGCTAGTCTTACCTCCTCAACAACTCTTCATGGAGCAAATATCGACTAACTCGTCCATAGGCGCGACCGATCAGAATGGGATCATTGTCGTTAAGATATACAATGGTATCCCGCCAAACATGCTCAATACACCCATCAAGTCCAAGATCTGAAAATACAACAATTTATACAGGTTAATCCAAACAGGAAAAGAAGTATTTCCAAGCCTACGAATTGCAGCAAAAGTTGCATCAAGTGGTAAGAAAAATACCCAGTTTAGATTATTCACTCAAACTTAGGCAACAAACGAAGTTGGAAAAAAAAAAAATGGAAGGCAAAAAAATAGTTTAATATTCCATACGTAATTTAAGTGAAACACACATGGCATTTGTAATAAAGGGAAAAAAATACTAAATATTAATACCTTTAAATTCATCCTCCCAAACACCATAATTATTAGTAAAAGGAAGATCAGGACCAATAAGTCCAACACTTAACCCCAACTTAGCTGATTCTGCAGCTAAAGCTAATCCTGCTGGACCACAACCAACCACCACCAAATCCAGTTCTCCTCCACCTTCTCCGCTTGTTGCTATCGGCCGCAACTGCAACCGCATAATTAACAACAAAGTTAATATGTTAACATGAAAAGAAAAAGGAAATTAATTAATTAATTAATTAATTAATCAAAAAACACCTTGTCGGCAAGTTTAGACTGTTGACTCATGGCCTTTTTTCGCTGCATTTGTACAAAACCAAGCTCAGAACCACCGGCTTTAATATAATCCTCTTCATCAGCAAACATACCTTCTTTGACAGCAACACTACCACAGCTATCATTCATCCCTCGACTACTATTACTACCTCCTCCTGACCTCACTTGACATAAACGGAATCGTTTATTACTATTAAAAACACTCTGCTTCGCACTGCTGCTGCTGCTGCTGCTCTGTGGCTGTGTTGCTGCTCCTGCTTTAGACCTCCACACAGGACATGGACATGACAGCAGCACAGCCGGCATTGCTCCGAAATTCAGAGCCCCCACGCATTCCATTTCTTAATGTCCGCTATCTTTTTCTTGCTCTCTGCTGCTATTTATGTGCAAGAACAATCACGCCATTGCTGTTGTTTGGGTAGTTAAAGGAAAATAATCGAGGACAACAACGTCAGTGACGTTCTTGGAGATTCTTGTTGATTTGATTTATTTATCTCACAGTCTTTGTTGAGTTCTTGAAAATACAAATAAATGAAATAATGTCACTGACGGTCAGATCTTTTCTTTTCTTTTTCTGAGGATAGGGAAGGGAAGGCTGGTTTGGTTTCTCTGCTCTCTAGTCTTTTCCTTGCTCGTCATCTCTTCAACTCTCATCCTCAAGTCCGCCACGTGGACGTATTAGATTGGTGAAGTATTTCAATATAGCCGCTCCTATCTCGAACGGGTCCAAACGACGTCATTTTCTTCCCTTTTTTAACTTGATACATATATTATTAATTAACAATAACTATGTTATTGCTCATCTTACTGTTTTTTTAGATATAAATTATTGTGAATTAAAGTATGATTTGCCGGGAAAACTTACTAGGTATGCAGCTAGAGGTAGGATTAATTTATTTTATGGAATACATTTTACATTAAACAAGTGAATGAGGATAAAATGGTTTGTTTAGATTTTTTTTAGTTGTAGTATAGATATTATTTATTTTTCAGGAAACAAAGTTTTAATCTTTAGATTAGGGTTTTTTTTTTATCTTTTTAATAAAACAGCAAAGAAACAACCATGCTCCTAAAAGAGAAATATGTATTTGTTGAGGGATTTTATTATTTTTTTTATTGAAACAATTCAAATATAAAATTATTCTTGGGTTTTGATAAAAACAATGTTGCATATAAGAATGTTTTTATTATTTAATTTAGTTGTCAGACTCAAGTATCTAGGTCTGGCATGGTTACTAGACCTAAGCATTTTAGATCTAACATGATTTTTAAATTCGTGTCATTTGGGTTTAACATGCTTATAATATTTATTTTTTAAGGTTTATCTTAGACAATTTTTTTTTATTTTCCGTAACTCCATCTAAAACGATTCTAAATTTATTTTTTATGAGGTAAAGAAAGTTTTGAGATATGATTATTTTTTTTTAAGCTCCACAACATAGATATTGGATTTTTTTAGGATAAATATTATATATACCATTAATAATTTTATATCAATCTTATCATGCTGCACATTTAAAGTATTTTTATTGCCTTGCCAGATCCAAGACACCTAGGTCTGGGGTTGTCGCTAGGTTTAAACATGAATCTGACATGTTTGACAAAACTAAATAATACAAATTTGGTATAGTTGTCAGACCTAAAATATAGATTTAACAGTTACTTAAGTTTATGGGTTTAATACTTCTAACTATCATTGAAATAATCATTTATATTATTTATTAATTAACCCATAGTAAAGCGCGAGTCATTTGTCTAGTATTCCCTGAATTATAAGAGTATTATCAATCTTACCTCCAAACTATTTTTTATAACAATTGCACTCTTAAACTTCTTTGATTTTCCAATTAAGAGTTTCTGTTAGAACGCTTAGCGGGACAAAATTAAGCTCCTTATAAAAACAAAATTACAATTTGGATGGAAATATGAATAAAAAAAGTGCTTGTATGTAACGTACAGTAGGGAAATATGTTTCAGATTTTTCCTCTTTTTTAAGATAGGTCAAATAAGGAGAGGACGACACCGTATCAGGATTTTCGTTCTCGATTGCAAATTAGGGCTGACAAATCAACGGTTGCGTTGCCTAGCCTAGCCTGATACCTTGAGGTCAAGAACAAGAAGAAGAAGAAGAAGATATCAGACGAAAGCATAAAGAAACCCTAGAAAACGGAAATTTTGAAGGAAAGGAGAGAAAAGGAGAGCGATACAGAGAGAGAGAGATGGGGAATCCAAAGCAAAAGTGGACATCAGAGGAAGAAGAAGCGTTGAGAGCAGGAGTAGCCAAACACGGTACTGGAAAATGGAAAAACATACAGAGAGACCCTGAGTTCAATCCTTACCTTTACTCCCGCTCTAATATCGATCTCAAGGTTTCTTCTTCTTCTTCTTCTTCGTCTTGTTGTTGTTGTTGTTGCTGCTGTTGTTGTATCATATTATTATATTAATAGGATAAATGGAGGAATATGACTGTTAGTGCCGGTAGCCAAAGCGTTAAGGACAAGTCTCGGACGACAAAAGTGAAATCCATTCCTGATGCTGCTGCTGCTGCAACTCCACTGCCCAACCCCCAAACTTCTGCTGCTGCCGCCGCCGCCGCCGCTGATGCTGTTATCGATGATTATTCGGAAGCCGCAGCAGATTCGAAAACTGCTCCTAAGTATGTTCTTTTGTATTCCCTTTCAAAAAAAATAAAAATGGAACAAGATTGTTTTGTGAATTCTTGTAAGTTGGTGGCAATTAGGGTAATATCGTGCCATAGTTCGTATGTATCGTAAGACAAGTATTATAGTTGCTTTGTGTAAAGTAACATAGAATGGTGACGTGCATGCGGCTTGAGAGATCTCTGCAATGCAATGATATTTGATTGATTTACTTAATTTGGCAGGTACAATGCTATGATTTTTGAAGCAATTTCAGCCTTTAATGAGCCAAATGGAGCAGATACTAGCGCCATAATCAGCTACATTGAGGTCCCGATGAATTTCGTATCATTAAAATGTGTTTTCCTTTTGTATTTGATAGTCATAGATTTACCATCGAGATACGTATTTATTTGCGACATGGAAGAATGATCTTCGTGATTTTGTTATCTCTGGCAATTATGTAGTTCGACATGATGTTGAATATATATGTGCTGTTTATACTGTTGTCTTCATCTTTTCGAGATTTGGGCTAGAATTGGACTTGCCAAGCATGCCGCATGTTAAATCCTATAGCCGCAATGGGAGAAAACCAATACCCTTGAAATTTGTCTCACCTAACATGTTGTGCATGGAGAGCAGAGGACAAATCCAAGGTGATATTCCTCTGATTTGTAAAGAGTATCAGGAGCAAGTCACTTCATCCATATCCCACACCCCTGTCCATGCATCAGTGGTTGCCATCCTGAAAAGGGAAGAGGAAAGAAAAGAAAAGAAACCACATAATAGACCCCTACAAAAATTTTGTTGTCATCCGGATGAAACTAGTGAATGATTATGAAAACATAAAATTATGTAAATCAACCATAATTTGCTCGTTTTTATTTCTTATTCGTCATTGTTGATTTTTCTAGCTCTTTGAATTTTAAGAAATATGACGGGTGTGTTTTTTTTCCCCTTGATAATTCATGCAGCAAAGACAAGAGCTACCACAAAATTTTAGGAGGCAATTAAGTTCAAGGTTGAGGAGGCTGGTAGCTCAGGAAAAACTTGAAAAGGTGAGAGATCTCGATCTTTCCAGTGGAACTTCTTTACTGATGGTGATATCCCTAATACTGATGCGCACCTTGTCACACTACTAAATAATTTCTCATAAATTTATAATGTAGAATCAAATTGTTCCCTTTTTTTAATTTTCATTTGCATTTTGTTGCGCTCCTCACCTCTTTGTTCATGCCTTATTCCTTGGACGAGAGTTGCAATTGAAGAGCATGTTGCAGCAAGTTAATGTATTTCTCAAAGACCATCACTGCCACGTCCCAAAAAAATAAAAACAGAGAGAATGAAGGTTCATATATGGGTTTGTAAAAGTCCATTAGTTATTTGTAATTTCCTTGGAATTAGATGGTAGTAAACTTGCCACTAGTGATGGCTGCAAAGAAAGTCCCATCTCTTGTGTTTTTTTCTTTTGTCCTTCAATGACTGAATTAAAGACTGACATTAAGAGAAGAAACAGAAAAGCCCAACCTCTTGTGTGTGTTTTTTAGTTTGTCCTGTGAGAATAAATTGCACAAAAGTTATATTGAATAGACATTGTGAGAACATACTGAATGGTTTGAAGTTTTAACGAATTAAGTACAGGTCCAAAATTGCTACAAGATAAAGAAAGTTTCTTCGTTTGGGACAAAAACACCAACCCCTAAGAAAGAGGTGCGTCCTAAGTCTGTACACGACACCGGTGATACTGTTGAAGGAGCAGCAAATGACGCTGCATATAGTGTTGCAGAAGCAGAAAACAAATCATTTGTTGCAACTGAAGCAGTTAAGGAGTCAGAGAGGGTTTCAAAGATGGCTGAAGACGCAGATTCACTACTGCAGTTGGCCAACGAGATACTTGAGAAATGTAATTCAATCTTGCTTCTTCTGTCACTGCGTTTCCACTTTCTATTAATTCATGCCCTTATTCTTGATTTGGCAGGCTTACGTGGTGAGATTGTGATCATGGGATGAGATGCGAGCTCAAACCTCTTAAAATGATGGGCTGGAGATACCCAGCAACTAGAATGCATGTAAATAGTGCCTGTTTCTTCCCTCAATTTTTTTTCAGGCATGATTAAGCTAAATTATTGGGCTGGTTTTGCGGTAGCTATTATAATGTAATTTCTCAGATAAGATATTCGTGATAGATATTGTAGAAGAAAACATTTAATTTTGATGTCCTTAGAGCTCTTGTTCTTTGATTTGACATAGATGCCATTTTGCAGCGGAACGGAATTTTTGTTTCCCTCCCTGCTTGAATTTCTCTTGCTTTAATTCTCGAACCAAAAATTCTTTTGATTTCCTACACGATGTTTCTCAAGATCTATTAGAATGTGCAAATGCAGTCTGCGTGAGAAGAAAGCCTGAGCTTTGATTATGTCCATTCAACTCTAGTTAGATGTTCTATAATTTGTTTAACAATGACATTGTTTAGAAAAAGACTTTATAGGTGGTCTACACCATGCTGCCGGCTGGGTTAAAAAAAAATATTGATGTAAAAAACGATGCTCAGGTATTGCTACTGTGTTTTAAAGAGAGAAAAAAATATGATTAGGATAATAGATCTAATTATGTCTAATAAGATGGTTTATTTAATTAAAAATAATGATAGCAAGTGGATCGAATTTAAAAAGATGTGATCACGATGACTTGGATTAAAAAAGAAAAACATTTGCTTATAGAAAAAATATCAAGAAACTTAATTACAAGATAATTTAATATTAAATGATAAAGTTAAAAAAAATTAAAATAACAAAAAAATAAATCAAATTAACACGAGTTAGTATATTAAATTCGTGACTCAGATCGTGAGGTTGAAATAATTTTATTAAAAGCAAATTAAAAAATATAATGATGCTTGATTTTTAGCAATTCAAATGTATATGGATAAACTCGAAGGGGAAAATAATGAACAAAATAAACCCAAAAAAATAAAATTTCAGCAAAGCTAAGTAAGTTTGCCAAACTTTACGAGCTGAATCATGTGAATGGAATAATTTAATAAAAAAACATAGTAGAAAAAAATATAAATTTTAATTATATAAACCAAATATTGAATGATAGAATCAAGAAATATTTAATTTTAAAATAAAAGGAAAAAAAAATTGAGTTAACTTAGGTTCACTCGTCAAACTTGCTATCTAGTTCATGAGACCAAGATAATCTTATAGAAAGAAAATAAAAGAAAAACATGATATCCTATTTTCAACAAATCAAATGTTGAATGATAAAATTGAAAAAAGAATTAAAATAAAAAAAGATCTAAAAAAACTGATGTCAACCTGAACTAACCTTCAAACCCATGACTTGGACCATAAAACCTAAATTACTTTATAAAAAAATATAAAGTCTAATTCTTTAATCAATTCAATATCAAATAATAAAATTAAAAATAATTAATTCTTTTTGAAAAAACTCAAAATAAAAAATAACAAATAAAAAAATAAAAATCAAATTTTACATGAAAACAAGATGACTAGGCACATTTTATTTTTTGTTGGGCCAACACGAACATTGAGAAGAGGAGAGGGTAAAGAGAGGGGGAGAAGAAAAAAAAATGTTGCCGGCATCGCACTGCTGCTCATCAACCAACACACACTGGCTCTCCCAAACAACCTCAACGTGCCACTTCCAACGCCACCAAATAAGCTGGCATTTGACTGTCAGAGAAAGCCACACTTGTTGCTAGAACGTGGCGAGCTTCCTCCACACACGCCAGTCATGTGGCCATGTATTTTTGCATAGTTTTCAAATCTGGCGGCCCGATGTCTCGGACACGAACCTGATTAACTTAGATCAGATTAAAAAAAAAAAAAAAATTAACATGATTCTGTTAAAAACTTGATTATAACTCGTAAAATTTTATTATTTTACATAAAATGATATTATTTTTATTTTTTTAAAAAAAATTAACCTGATCAATTCAGTGATCCGATCAAAACTTGAAATCCAAACTTTGAATTAGACCGGATCTAAAAACTATGTTTTTTTTACCTTAGCTTACCATATTTGTTCTATGACCAATTTTAATATTTTAAGCCTTAATTATTTTATATCAATATAATTTTATTTTATTGTTAAATTTTAAATCAACCAATCACTAAAATTTTCCTTTGATATTGTTGGAACCTCATATCTAAATAACTAAAATAAATTATTAAGTTAAATTCTAAATAAATATAATGTAAAAAAGATTTAATTAAAAAAAATAACTAAAAAAAAAACATGAATTATTTTCTTGTTTGTGTAATATATATATATATATATATATATATATATATATATATATATAAAAGACTGAACACTTGATAAAGCTTTAAATCTGGTTAGTAAATCTCTAATTCTTTTAAATTAATATAATAAAATATAATTTTTTTTAAAAAATAAAGAATTAAAATTTAAAAAAATCCTAATAACGATAAAAATGGAGAAACTCCTTTCAAGAATGGGATGCGGCAATTCCAGCCAAGGAACCGGAGAGCGGTTTGGCGTTCTCTCTCTTTTTTTCGAGGGTCAGGATATTAGTTTGGAAATTACTTTGGAATCCTTTCTATTTGATGGCATTTTATTCAAGCATTCAATCAGCCTGGCATCCCGTCGGAGCTTGGGAACATTGATGATAGACTGTTTGCTTGGCAGTACCCAACAAGAAGGGTTCTTCTTCTTCTTTCTTTCTTTTTTTTCGGTCAATCATAAACTTTTCCTTCAGGTAAATCCATAAAACTCAACTGTGGGTTAGATTTCAAAATTAATTTTAATTACTAATAAAAATATAATTTAATTTTAAAAAATTAAAAAAATTAAAATAATATATTTGATTAATTTAGATCAACTCGGCTTAACTTGTCAAACTTGTCAAATTCATTACCCATATCATGAGACTATGATAACCTTATAAAAAATATATTAAACTCAATTTTTAATTAATCTAATATTGAAAGATAAAATTTAAAACAAATTCAACTAGAAAAACGAGTCGAGTCAACATGGATTAACCTGTCAAACATAAGTCATAAAATTAGGATAACCCTATACGAAAAAAATTAAAACAAATTATAAAACTCAATTTTCAATCAACCTAATATTAAAAGGTGAAATTATATATATTAAAAAAGAACATAGAAAACCACCCGAGTTAACCGACCAAAATCATAACCAGAATTATGAAGTCAAAATAACCTCATGGAATGCAAACTAAAAAGATTATGAAGTCTAATTCACAATTAATTCAATATTAAAAGATAAAATTAAAAAAAATCAACTAAAACAATAACAAAAAAAACCTGAATTAATTGACTTAACCTATGACCCGAGTCATAAAACCATAATAACCATATAAAAAACAAATAAAAAAAAATCTAAATCTCAATTCCCAATCAACCTAATTTTGAAGGATTAAATTAAAACAAAAATAACAAAAAAATAACCCAAATCAACTCGAATTAACCTATCAAACCCGTGTCAGAAAACTAAAATAACTACATAGAAAGTGATTCAAAAAAGATTATAAAATCTAATTCTAAGTCAATATTTGAAGAACAAAATTAAAAAATAATAATAAAAAAAAAGTTATAGATCAAGACGGTTAACTTATAAAACTCTCAACCTGAGCATGAAATCAGAAAAACTTCATAGAAAACAAATCAAAATAAATTATAAAATTTTATACTTAATAAACTCAAAACTCAATATTGAATAATAATAATTCAAAATAATAATAAAAAAAAACTCATCATTTCATTGTTAATTGCTACATTAAAAAGCCAAATACTTTTAGTATATGTTATTTAATTAATATGAAATGAAAATGGAATTTCACTTTTTCACCCAGTTTACACGTCACCGCTAGCTCTTCTTTGGTCTTGATGGTTTTAACAACAAGAGTCGCTGGGTGAATAACTATATAAAATCTCTGAAATTTGGATGGATGGACAGACCATCATAATTTTAGAACTCTGTTTCTAAAACACAACTATTGAAGCTACTGATTGATTCTAATGTTGAACGACATTTCCTCCCCAGCTACCTTCAGACTTGGATCTCTACAATTGTCTCGTGGGAGAAGGGAGATGCAAAATTGGAAAGCAGCTCAACAGAGCAGAACCAGTTGATGTTGAAGAGGATAAAATATAGCAATAGCAAATATAAAAAGGCTTTAAATTGAAGATGCTGGCATGAATAATAGTGGTGACACAAGCCAATAAGCAAGCTATAATCGTGGCATGCAGGTAAGTACAAGTTAGCAGCAACAACTCGATGTGAAACGGGTTATTCAAGCTCACAGCATTATTTGTGTCCAGAGAACAATTTAAATAGCGAATGACATTGCAATTGCCTCGAAAGCTTAGGCCTATAAAACCACAAAACCTGTTTTCTCAAATACATTGCATAATTGATCCTGATGCTGAGAAAAAACAAAAAGAAAAAGAGTGCAGCCACATACCCAGTCAGTCAAAGAAACTACAGAACCAAATTTCAGACATTTCGATTTATAAGAGTACAAGCCCTAGTTCCGAGGGTCTCAAGGCATGCCTTAAGCGGTAATTGTAAAGATAGTAGTGTAGCTGCCCATCACCTGGTCCAAATTTCAGTTCTTTCAGGAAAGACTCGTTATGCATGACATCCAATGCATTAAAAACGTCAAAATCCTTCTGCTTGGCAACGATCAGTGCATCATTCATTAACTGAAGCAATGGAGTCTTCGTGCTAACATTGTAATATGAATAAGCAGCTTTCAATGTCGAGTGGTTCTGGTTGCCAAGAATAGAGGATGGAAGAGTATAGAAGCTGCAGAAGTCGGTGATCTCATGAGTCTCTGGGCTCTCAACCAAGTAGCTATCAACCACGTTCTCGGTTGGAAGAAGCCAGTGCTCCACATCATTTTCATCAAAATCCGGAGCAACAACAAACTGGCTCAAGTGATTTCTTAGCAACCTCGTGACAGCAGGCACATCACGAAGTTCCATATTTCTAAATCCAGGGGTGGCAGGGGAATCTGGTAACTTGTAAAGTTTTATGGTCCGGCTCATTGTCATCCTTGCACCAAGCCTTGAAAAGCCAACATCAATAAGCTTCTTGGGGTTCAAAGACCTGTGCCAATACTGGCAGGTTGTTATTGGTGTTGGAAGAACCACTCCAGCAGTGTAAGCAGCCTGCCAAATATTCTCTAAATGAACCCTCCTTGTAACCTCCTTAATCATAACAGGCGCAAGTCTCTTGGATCGAAGCTTCTTATGAACACATAAGAAATTAATCTCTGCCATTTTCACAACCTCATCACGCACCCGAATCCTTGCAGGAACGCCTGTTATAAAAGCAACAAGCTTCTTCGAAGCTTTGGCACGAACTCCAATGTGCCAGCTTCGATAATAGCCCGGAGGACGCAAAGCCCATGTAAGAAACTCCTGCGAGTAATTAAACCTGAACATGTTCTCATCGTCCTCAACATAGTTGTTCTTCAAGAGATTGTAAACCTCGTCGCAAGTCTTATCAGATTCCATGTCACAGGTGGTCCATTCATACTGACTAGGGAGATTGTAAGGTTCCTGTTTAACTTCAGAAAGCAGGGTTGGAGGCTCGATGGGACCTTCAGGCAGATTTGAGTCACCAATGTCCTTGAATTGACCAACAGGTTGGCTTTCCCAAAACTTGTGTGTCTTGCCTAAAGAAACCGAGTCCTTAAACCTACGGACTATAGTTGAGAGTGAACTATTTTCCTTGGAAACTGGGTTTGTCTCAGAATCATGATCAGGGTTATCTTTCGAAGACCCAGGTAGTGAATTGTTATTGTTATCAGCCATTTCAGCAAATCAAGTTTCCTATCAAACAAAACAGATATAATTATCAAAAGTAGAAGAGAAAAAACATATCTAACAGCGAAGCGAATCCAGACACCGCACCACAGAAAAATCAAATCATTGTATTAAGAAACCAAAACCCACCCAGATGCTATTTTTGTTTATAAGATCTGTTCATTCTGTCAGGCACATGAACAAACCACAGAAAAACTGACAGATCTACAAGACATAAGCAGAGTGGTGTATAAAATACCTTCCTTCAAGGTGCTACTGTAGATAGACCTATTTCTTGATGATTTCGGGAGGAGTCTCCAAGGCGATGATGTTGCTAGGAAGATTGGGGAGGCGACTGCAAAAGACGCTGCTTTCTTGCTTTGGGGATTTTTAATAGGAGAAGAATTCCACAGGGAGAGGGTCTGATTCACTTTTGATTTAAGTTATACTCTGCACCTTATACTTCCTTTTCGATCAATTGCAACCCTATAATATACTTTCAATTTGTCATTCAATCTTCCCTTTTTCCGTCACCATTGTAGCCAACGTTAAATCCTGTCGCTACCTCAATTTAAGAAAAATCAATTAAAATCTCAAAAACAAAATTAAATTTTTGAGCTTAAATTATTAACATTTTACCAATTTAATCCCAAATAACTATTTGAAAATAACTAAGAAATAGGAAAACAATCAGCTTTATTGACAAATAATATATTAAACTTTAAATTTAGTGCATGTGCTCTTGATCCAATTAGACTTGTTGTCCATATTTTACCGTGGATGGAACAATAATTTTTTTTATGTAAAAAAATAACATGCATAAAAAAAAAATTCAAGTCTAAAGTCATATGTTAAAGTGGCAATTTAAAAAATATTATAAAAAAACAAAACAAAACATAGCAACAATAAATAAATTGATAAAAAAACAATTAGAAAAAGATAGAAAGAAACACACTCGAACCTATTTGGATTATCAAACATCCTAATACTAACTTAACTGAAGGAAAACCGGAATAAAACGAGTCAAACTTAAAAAAAAATATCAGCTTTTAAAAAAAAAAAACAAAGCAATCCCAAACAAACCTCCAAACCCTCATCTAATCCAAAACACCTGCAACTTGTTAGATCATGGATTCGAGTTAAAAAAAGAAGAAGCTTAAATGTTATTTAATTTAATTTTGAATGATAAAATTATTGAAAAAAATACTAATAAAAAAAATTACAAAAAGAAAAAAAACCGAAAAATTAGCTTAAAATTTGACAGAAAAACAAAATAAAGATGAAGTTTTTAAAAATCAAAATTATCCCAAAAAAGTTGAGGAAATAGTTAGGACTAAATTTTTGACATCGAGAGATGAAATTGAGAAAAAAAACCAAAAAAAAAAACCATGCAAAAAAAAAAATAGCTATTAAAAGAATTAGAACTAAATCAAACATAAAAATCAAATGCGATTAAATTTTAAAAGATAAAATTGTAAAAAACCAATCAATCAAGAAAATAATTTTAAAATAACAACTAAAAAATACACGACCAAATTTGACATAAAATTAAATGAAAATAAATGTCTAGGGTGATTGTAGAAAAACAAATTCATCAAGAAAATCATTCAAAACAAAACAAATATTAATTCAAAAAATGAGCACCAAATTTGAAAATAAATTTCAAAAATCAAATAACCAAAGAAGAAATAAAAAATATAACCCAATTAGAAACAACCAATGTAAATAAAAAAAATACAAATAAAAGAATTGGGACTTAATCGAAAGAAAAAATCAATTGAATGGCTAGTTTAATTTTGTGCATGGCTTGCACACAAATCTAGGACAAAAGAGAAGGGAAAAAAAGAAAAAAGAAAAGAAAAGTTATTTCCAGCCAAACTGCATTAAACCACCATACTCGTGTCATCTAAGGAGGAAGAGGACACCAAGTATCTAACAATGCAGCAGAAGCACCAGTACAACTACCGGAGTCAGCCACATACACTGCCCGAAGTCGACAGAGTGGCTAACGCGCTAGCAGGTGCTTTACATGCGCCAACAACTTTTTTGTTTTTTAATTATACAAAACTGAAAATGCCCCTAAGACCAATCAGCAATCACAAATAGACCATGAGGAAATTACTACAAAGCCCCTGAATCCAAGGGTAAAAAGTTAGAATGGCATGGGTAATGTAGTAGTTTCACTATTTGACCAAATATAAAAATACAAAAATGCCCTTATGCAGAAAGCATTGAATTATTTTATTTCAAGGTTACATTTGTTGTTTTACTGTGTATTTAAAAACACAATTATCAAAATAACCTCACTTAATTTCCAAAAAACATTCACGTCATAGGGAAAATGCCTTCATATCCCCAAAGCAAAAGTAAAAAAGAAAATGACCAAGTAACAATATAGTAGTTACACTATCGAGATGAATAATAGTCTTGAAGCACAATAATATCATCATTAGCTTTTTGTTAATATCTACATATTTATAATATATATATATATTAAATTAAATTAAATTAAAATTGAATAATAAAATTCAAGAAACTGATGATGTGCATCATGGAAATTATAATCCATCTCGTAAAGCTAAATTTAATATGCAAGAGGATTCAGATGGTTCAATGACAAGAGCGAGAGCGAAACAACTACAACGGGCCTTGATGAATCAAATTGGAATGATTGAAGCTGCGTCGGAGTTAAAAATTAGCAATCAGTTTGAAATTAGTTCAAGGGTGCTTATTTGCCTACAATTGAAACTTGAAGATGAGAAAAGCCCTTAATGGTTCTTTTGATGCTGGGCTACTTGAATTTGAATTGATAATGCAAATAAGTGAAGGAATTTGAATTGATAATGCAAATAAGTGAAGGAATTGATGTTGTTTACGATCAAAACAGTAAATGAATTTAAACCCAAATTTGAAGTCATCCATTGTATGTGATAACAAGACTTATTTAGGTGAAATTCAAGTTCAAAACGTGATCTTTCTAGATTGTCCAACCATGATTGCATTGAACTTTTATGTAAAAAGTTATAGCTGTTTTAAATTTGGTCTGCTTATATTTCAAAAAGAAAAAAAAACGTGTGTTAATTAAATTTATCTAGTTAGTTTATTAAAAGCCTAGTTTTTAGGCTTAACTTCTGTCATGTTGAATTTTTCTAACTTTAGAGGGATGTTCCAATTATAAATATAGTATCAGAATATGTAATAAACACTTTGGGCCAAGATTTGAAACTTAATTCAGAGAATTAAGAGTTGTTCTTCCAAATTATTATTTTTTTTTTTGTGAAAAACACTACTTGACTTATCACTCTTCAATCACAAAGAATGTGGTGTCGAAATCCTAGATTGATTTTTGTGGCATTCAATCAACTTATCAAAGTATCATTCTAGTCTATCATCTATTTTATTTACCTTAAAATCACTATAATCCAGCCTAAATAGCAAAAAAAAGACAACACAACCAGACCCATCCTTCATCCATTTTTGTTAGAATCATTGTTGCCGATTTTCGAATCATTCACGGCATATCACTGGTAGATAATAAAATTAATGAGAAATTATGCAAATAAATTAAAATTGAGTGGTAGAGCCCGAAAGCTAAATGCAATGTATAAAATAGAACTTAAATTAAATAGCAAAGCTGCAAGCTAAATGTTAAAAAATACAATTAAGTTAACATACACACGCACTATACCAGTGTGATATTAGACTCTAACATCAAAGATTAAAGCTATTTAATGTGCTTAATTTATAGTCAATAAATCTTTGATATGGTGTTTATCATAAAATTCATAGAGAAACTACTTAACAATAAATAAATTTATCTTATAAGATATCTAAACTTTTAAACTTTTTATTTTTTATTAATTTTAAATATAAATCTTCAAAATAAATCTAAAATCAATAAAAATAAAATGTTTAATCAAATAGATTGATTTTTCATGCTTTCCGTGATCTTTTTGTCTTGTTCTTTCTTGTCTTTATATATATATATATATATATATATATATATATAAAAGACATGGAAAAATTCCTAATTTTTAACACTACTAATCAGGAGAAATGGCCAATTAATTATTGTTAGGAAAAATCATATTTACTATCCACAAATATGATAAAATAATCAAATTACCCTTATATAAATTAAAATAATAATAAAACTCACCAAGCAACATTTCATCTAACAATAGAAAGCTTAGGAGATGGCCACAAATAAGAGGCTGAGATTTCTGACAGTTTGTCTGTTTAATCAAGCCATCAGCAAATAACAACAAGAAAAATCTGAGTATGATGCTTTAACCCATAAAACCTGATAAGGATTAGAGAAAAAAACACTATCAAATTAGGTTTTTTCTGGTTGAAGAGGAGATTATTATGTATATAGTCTAAATAGATTATGATATTGCAAAAACTCAAACTTTTGGCAGAACAAGACCTTTTCACATATCATGGAAAGAGACGCCTGAATTGTTGTTGTTTAAGGCATACAACAATCTACAAATAGACTTCACATAATATTTCCCATTAGAATTTTGTTTCCGAACAAGTTTGTCCCCGACATCATTAGATAACATTGAAAGCAAACTAGACATGGTATTAAAAGAACTTGCTTCTTTACCTCTGAGTTCCCTCCTCCATCTGAAATTCCAAAACCAAGTAAATCCATCTCGAATCACTATATTTGCCATCGAAAAGCATTTATCATAAGAAAATAGAAGCAATCCATGAAATTGATCAACTAGGCAACTACTTCCAATCCACACATCTTTCTAAAAGTTGTCATATTTTCCATTGCCAATTAGTATAACAAACTCTTTTTTTGCAATATTTATGTAGAATTCAAAGGACTTACTTGTGACGTAAGAATTTATTATAATGTCCTTGGATCAAATGCTTCAGTGCTATTTTGATTACTAAAACCAAAGAAATATTTCACAATACGAACGTCTTTATAAATTTTATCAAGTTCATGCAGAGAGTCCAAGATAATAGAAGAGAAAGAAAGAACTATTTTATTTCAATAATGAAAAACTTGACTTTTCATATGGATTACGTCCATATATATATAAGTAAAGGAAATTGTTATTTCCTTTAGTAACTCCTCTAAATATTTGGACTAGGCCTATCATTTATGGACATATCAGGCCTAACCTATTAAACAATAATTTAGAACCCTCTCATCCTTTTTACAAGATTTAACAATCTTGGACCATGTGTTTGCCTCAAAACACTACCAAATCTCTATATCCATTTAAAAAGCAAGGCTTTAATTTTATATAATATGGAGCCAATACCAAAACCCCCTTCTTTTTCTTAGTAGAATCATATATTTCCATTTAGCATTACATTTTTTTTCCTCTCATTTTCCTCTCCAGACCATTGAAGTGATCTAATTTTCTTTTTAATACAAGATGCAAAAATGATAGAATAGGGAACAAGAAGAGATAATAAATTGGTAAATTATTCAAAACAGACTTTATCAAACATACATCTTTTATTTTATTTTATTAAGATAAAAAAAATATCATTTATCCTTTGTATTAGCACAAACTCTTTTTTTTTTTCAAAACATCATTGTAAGATAGCATTTAATTACTATCTCAAGACAAAGAGACCATAACAATAAAAACAAAAATATATTTGATTGAAAAGATAAAATTAGACACATAAAATAAATATGTTTTTGGGATAGTTTTAAAGTAAATCTTTTATCTTTTAAAATAGAAAGTAAATCTCTGTCTCTGGAAGCAATATCTAAACCCAACTTTCTCCCTTTTCCAACTTGAACAAATATTTGTAGAATCGAACTATTTCCAGCTTCACCTCACAAGGATTTGAAATAAACCTTCCCGAAACCGATAGTGAAAGAATAACATTCCTATTTTTCCTTTTAGTTGCAGAAAGATGAAGAAACAAATATTTGTATTCCCTAACTCACACCACTGAACTCTGGATTTCTTATGCCAGATGGACTCCTGCATCTAGTAAAGGGATCTAACCTCATTCAAGAGAAATTTGCTTCTAGATAACTCCACATCTGACAGAGTCCTTCCAACTCTTCAATTTCTTGCTCAACTTTCTTAACTTTGAGTGTGTTTGTTATCTTCAATGCTGCCCACAGTGTCCCTATTCCACAAGTTTGTTATCTTCAATGCTGCCCACAGTGTCCCTATTCCACAATCTTAACTTCTCTTTAAGATCTTTGACAGTTTGCACAGTATTCCCTTTACCGTGTTCAGAGTGCATTGACGAACACCAGAAATCCTGTATAAATTTTCTAGAATCAGATCTTAACCACCAACATTTCAAGAATTTGAAGGGTCTAGGTCCCCAGTTAATGGAATCTAACTTCAAGTGTATTGGCCTTTGGTTAGAGGTAAATTTGGGTAACCCATGAAGGGAAGAAGAGGGAGAGGCATTGACCCATTCAGAAGATGTAAAAGCCCGATCAATACGGCTTGCAAAGTTGCCCCTAGACCAAGTGAACCTTTGACCATTTAGAGGTAATTCAAGCAATACATTCTTGAAGAACTTTCATGTAACAAGTAATGCTCCCACCACCCTTGCGATCAACAGTAGGCATGGTTTCATTAAGATCACCCATAATGCGCCATGGTTTGGATAAATTGGACTTGAAGATCTTCAAATACTCCCACAAATTCTTCTTCAAGTGGATATCATTTGGTGTATAAATAACAGGCACAACACAATCCACATTGTATTGGCACAATCTCCCTTCCACGTGCAAGATTCTCCCAAACAAGCCAGCCGAAGTGTTAGAAACAGTGAAAAAGGAAGGATTCCACGCACAAAGCAAACCCCCAGAGAGAACCAACAGAAGGTACTGCAAGCCATGACCTAGAGTGACGACCCCAGACAGAGTTTACAGAGTATTTATATTTTCCGCCCTTTCCAAATGAAGCCTTCGTTTGAGTTCATTTGTCATTTGAGTTGAGCCCACCACTGGAATTAAAAACTTCTACTCGCTGTTCATCCTCCTGAAGAATCACTTTTCAACTACCAGAGCATATATTTGCATGGGGAGCAGTCATGACATCATGAGTTTCAATACCCACATCCAAATCAGAGTCTCTAACAGGTAGGGGGGATTACCTTTCTTGTTCTCTTCCACACTTCTCTTCTCAAAACCTTTATCTACTAAAAACTCTTTTCCATAGATTCACATGGAGAAAGATCAGCACCCAACTTTTCACAGCAATTTGTTCCTATGAAACCATCTTCAGAGCATACACTGTTCTTCCTACTTCCCAACGAGTTATCATAAGAATGCAGATCATCCATATTAGCATAGGATTTAGTAGAGTCTTCCTACTTCCCAACGAGTTATCATAAGAATGCAGATCATCCATATTAGCATAGGATTTAGTAGAGCCATCATCATTGGTAGATTCAGACCTCTCATTGTTGGATGAGTGCATCTTCCCAACCCATTTCTCGAATGCTTTTTTTCTCATCAATGGAATTAAGTTCTAGACAAGGCTCCTCAGTAACCTTGAAGATCCCATGCATCTGGTCTTGAAACTGGGCTAGGTACTGGATTTTTTCAAACCGGCGACTGTTACTACCTTGCATGATCCGTGGGAGAAGATCAGGTATGAAAACGGGATTTATTGCCTCATGATGGTAGCCGGCATGTTGAAGAACAAAAGCATGCATTTTTGTCCCGCGGGGAGAGTCGGTCATGGCCAGAAATCAGACCCAAAGATTGCGCGAGGATAAGTTGTTTCTGCTTGTTTGAATCCCATAAATCAGCCTCAGGTGAAGTACAAAACTGCGTCGTTTTCATTTAATGGAAAACAATGTCATTTTTAAACTTAATTTGGGATTTAGGGTTTGTAATTTAAACCCAAACGATGTCGTTTCAAATGATGATTTTCAGACCGGCCCTTTCATTCTCGCATTTTTTCTAATTTCATTCTTGTACTTTTAATTATTTTATTTTCGACCAATTTTTATCTTTTTGTCTTAATTTCTTTCAATTTTGACCTTGATTGAATGGGGATGGTGGGTCCTTTAATTTTTTTTTTTCAGGAATCTTCAATTTTAGCTAATTTCAACTATTTTCTTAATTTTTATCTTCAATCTTGTACTAGATTGGACGCTACATTATTTTAACTTAATCTTTGGCCTATTAAATTCAATTATTATTTTTTTATTTTATTTGTATTTATTTTGATGATATTTTTTATTTTATTATTATTATTATTTTATTTATATTTCTTCATACACAAAAGTTAAATAAACACATGACTAAAATAATTATTAGAGATTGGAAAGAACATTTGTTTTTATTTTTATTTTTATTTTTTTGAAAATGAACAGGGTTAAATTTTTGGTTATGACAATAGGCTTGAGTATGTTAACTGTAATAACATTTAAATTTAATTATAAGTCACACTAATAAAAAAAATGTGAAATTTGTTATAACAAATTTATTGGAGTTAATATATAATGATATTTGTGATAGTAGTAATATCTTGACTCATGGTGATAGAAAATACTTTATTATTTTTATTTATTATTTGTTAAGATATTGTTATGTTTATTTGCCCAAATCTAAAAGTGAATTATTTGATAAATTTGGAATTTTTAAAGTAAAAGTAAAAAATCAATTAGAGAGAAAAATAAAAAAAAATACAATTTGATAAAGGTGGTGAGTATATTTCTAATAAAATGAATGAATTTTTAGATTTGATATTATACATCAAATAACATCTCTTTACTCACCATATTCTAATGGGGTAATGAATATTAAAAAATAAATAAAACTTTAATGAATATAGTTAAAGTAGTGTTAATTAGATCTAATTAGCCTAATAACTTTATATTCTTCTTGTTATACTCTTCATAACATTTCTTATAAAAATTGGGATGAAACGTTAAATAACTTTTGGAAAAATAAAACATCTTCTTTAAAATATTTTAAATAGTGGAGGCTGTTTAGCTAAAGTAAATATTATAATTACTAATAAAATAAAAATTGATCATAAAATTATAGATTGTGTATTTATTGGATATTCTTTGTGTGGTACAACTTATAGATTTTAGTTTTAAATTTTAAGATTTATGAAATTGAAAATAATACAATTATAAAGTCATGTGATGTAGTGTTCTTTGAAAATATTTTTCCAATGAAAAATAAGGTGTCTAAACCTATTAATGAAAGTTATTCTTCTAAAATAGATATTGTTGATAATTATGCTTCCATGGAAATTAGAAAAAATAAAGGAAATAGAAGAGCAAAAGATTTTGGTGCTATTTTTTACACTTTTTTTTCTTTAAAATAAACCTAAAACATGTAGTGAAGCAATTACATCTATTGGTGTTTTTTTGTTGGTTTGGAAAACAAGGGTAAATAATGAAATTGATTCTTTAATTTCTAATGTAACTGGATTTTTAATTTATTTTTCATAAGGTTGTAAGTTTCATGGAAGAAGATATATATGCATGATAAAAAAAAAAAAACACAACAATGATAGAATTTTAAAATCAATTATATGTTATGTGTGACAAGTGTAAAATTGGTCTAGAGAACCTACTTCAAAACATTCTAGTTATTATGGTTCTTTAAGTTAAAACTTATTAAAATTAAGTGTAAGTTCAAATCTTAAAAGGTACCTAATATCAATTACACAACATTCTTATTAAAATTAAGTATAAGTTTAAACTTTAAAAGATACCTAATATCAATTACACAACATTAAATGCTTACTATTATTTTATTCATTATATGTATGAATGATTTTAAATCACGTGGAGGAATGTTGGAATCTTGATTTTCAAATATAAATAATGATAGTTGTTTTTAGTAATTAATAAAATTTATTGACTTAACCATTATGATAAATTATTTTTTTATATTTAATTGTTTTAAATATATTTGATAACCAATATCTTGATTGAGTACATATATACTGCATACATTTAGGATGGGAAGTACATAATTTTTTCACCATCAGAAATTCTTAAAAATAGTTTTATATTTCTCTCTCTCTCTCTCTCTCACTCACTCACACACACGCACACAATTGAAGAATTTCTTTTATATATATTCCTCTCAAGTTTCACTACACTTCCTTTTTATACTTTATTAACTCAAGTGAAAAAAAAAAAGGGTGATTAAAATGTTTGAGGAAATTTTACTGCATCCATAAATTCTAATGGATTATTGTATCTTTAGAGAGAAACATGTCATATATAAAATTATTTTTGTTCAAAGAGAGAATAATGTTATTATTATTGTGTACTATAATCCCTAGACTTCTTTTAAATCCTTACTCTTTCCTATATTTACCTTTTGTTCTAATTATTTTCATTATTACTCTTAGTTGTTGATTTAATATTTAAAAAGGGAAACAAAAATATTGATTTCATTTGTTTGCCTAATTCTTTCTTTTTTTAATTGCCTAACAAGTTCTTCAATGGAAAAGCTATTGGGGCTTTAAAGAGTTTTGTTTAGTGACTTGGATAATAGGAGCATGTTGAATGATTCAATCTTGATTTTATAATGATACTAGTTATTTATGTAACTTGATGCTAGTACATAATTATATATTAATGTTTAATTAAATAACATAAAGAATATTAATATTGCTCTTAAATAATGTCTTTCAATGTTTACAAGGGATTTAAATATTATTAGAGGTGTTAATGAAGGTGCTTCTAATTACGATTACTCTAAATAAGAGATGGAAATCTTTGATTCTTGTATTCCTAAAGCTGACCTATTTAATAATCCAAGTATAAAGGCTTTCTTTACTTGGTTTAGTAAGAACCATGCTAATTCAATTTTCAAAAAAAAAAAAAAAACTTGATAAAGTTCTTGCTAATGATGCTTAGAGACTGATTTTTTACTAGTTCTAGTATGAAGTTTCTCAATCTATATAAGTGTTTGATCATTGCTCTAGTTGGGTTCAAACTTACCAGCAAATTAATTATATGCCTAAGCCTTTCAATTGTTTTTTTAAATCTTCTGGTTGTTCAAGGTAATTCTATTGATTTTGTTTTTAAAACATGGAATATAGAGGTGAATGAGGGGTTAAATGGATTTAAGAGAGTGATTTATATACTGAGTATTTCTATAAGCTTGTAAGAGCTAGGAGAGTCATAAATCTTCATAGCATATATTATTGATGGCATAAAATTGGCTTATTTTATAAATATTCAAAACAATATAGTTTAATTTTATCAAAATCTTTTTGGCAAAAAAGATAACATTAATAGAGGTAATGTCAAAACTTTAAAATGATTACTTAAGCATAAGTTTTTTAATCCTAAGCAACAATAATTCATTACTTTATATTAATAATTATACAACTCATATATTTAATAACGTAGTATATTTATCTCACTTATAGCACTAGAAAGTGACGAGGGTCGGGGCAACGTGGATTTTAAAGAGGAAAAGTTCTAGAATGCTCGAAGACTAAGGTGAACTCAAGTTTTTTGGAGTTTTAAGGGCGAAAAAACAAATAATTGGTGTGTTTTTTTTAGAGAGAGGCAGACTGTATCTGTTCATTTTCTTTGATATGAAAAGGAATTAAATTTCATGACATGTAACGCTTTGACATGTAACGCTTCTAAAACACGATATATTAATTTGTCATTCTTTTAAAATAACATATCTCAAGTTGTTACTGTTTTGAAGCACGAAAACCTTCTTGTTGCTCTTGAAAATAACAATATTTAATAAATAACATGTTTTTAAAATATAACAAGATAAAACTATATTATTTTATAAATTTTTTTTAAATAATGTTATTTCATCAAAAAAATTTAAATTATTGAGCTCATTTTTGAAAAAATATATAAAAAAGCCATTACCAAAGCCAATAGAATATTCCACTCGACGACTCCTTGCGAAATAAATTAGAGTATATTTTAAACAAAAATTAAGATTTATTTTGCTTCAAATTAACTTTTTTTTTTTAAATATTTTTATATTATTTTGATATGTTATTATAAAAAAATAAAAATAATATTTTAATATATTTTTAAATAAAAATTATTTTTAAAAACCACTGTTAAAATAATATCAAATACTATTAACATCCCAAAATAATCGTAATAATAGCAATCTATCTAGAAGGCCATAATAAAGGTGCCTACACACATGAACTTCAAAAATACAGAAGAAGAAGAAGAAGAGCTGAAACCTATCCTGGGCCCTGCCTGTCTGGTTAGCAGCGTATCCTCACTTCCATGAATAAAGAAAAAAAAATAAAAAACCTCACTGACTCTAAAATCTCGATTTTTCTTTCCCAAAAATAAATAAATTAAACATTCAAAACTTCCATCACCCACGCTTCCTTCTATTTATAAATTACTCGCATTTACTATCAACCGCTTATCAACTCTTTTTTTTTAATATGTATAAACTACACGCTTCTAACTTTTATAATTTTTATTTTTGATACGCTGCATTTCAGTGTATCAAAAAATCATGGCGGCGTTAGAGTCTCCGGAGAATCATATAAAGGCAACTGCAACATCAACGGCAACAACATCATCATCGGCGACGTCGGATCTTAAATTCTCCGTTCGACGGAGGTCTACTACTGTCAGGGATTCGCCTTCGACAGAGATGATGGAATCGGAGGATTTGAAAAGTAATGGTAAAGAATGCGATAAGGTTACGAATGAGAATCGATCGGATATTAAATTCAATTATCGGCCTTCAATGCCTGCTCATCGTGGTGTTAGAGAGAGTCCTCTTAGTTCTGATGCTATTTTTAAACAAGTACGGATCGTTGAAATTCATTTTAATTTGCGTTTTATGGATGGATAGATTTTAATAATTTTGTCTTTACTACAATTTTGTGGCTGCAGAGTCATGCAGGTCTCTTCAATCTCTGTATAGTTGTGCTTGTGGCTATAAACAGCAGGCTTATCATTGAAAATATAATCAAGGTTAGTGCTATTTTCTTCTTCTTCCTTTTTTTTTTCCTGAAAAAATAAAAATCTTGTGGCATGCTCTCTCAAAATTTAAAATAAAATAATGTTAAGAGCTTCTTCTTCTTCTTCTTCTTCTTCTTTTTTTGCAGTATGGTTGGTTAATTAATAGTGGATTTTGGTTTAGTTCAAAATCATTAAGAGACTGGCCCCTGTTTATGTGCTGGTAATATTTTATTTTCCAATTTATTCCATCTGACTGATGAAGAGTGTTCTTTTTTATTTGTTTGGTTTCAAGTCTGAATTATTGTTACTTTTTTTTTCCTTGACAAGAAATTTGTTATGGATTATTGCTTATATTACAGTCTTAGCCTTCCAGCATTCCCTTTCGCGGCCTATCTTGTTGAGAAGTTGGCATATCAAAATTATTTGCCTCAACTTGTAAGTGCTAAAATGCTGATTATTCCGCATCTTGCCATTAATAGAGTCGGCTTATTATAATTGCTCAAATAAATAACTCACGGCTCATTGTGGAGCCTGATTTAGTTTGAAGCTAACTTTTAAGTTTAAAATTGCAGGTTGTTGTTTTCCTTCATACAATCATCACCACAGGATCACTTTTATATCCAGTTTCAGTAATTCTCAGGTTGATTTTATTTACTATTCCATTTTCTTTTTAGTTATCTATTGCGAAGTTTAGTGATGTATAACTGTTAGTTTATCAAATTTGGAAATTAATAGCCTCTATGTTGCTCAATGAATTAGATTGTTGTAACATAAAGTGTAATACTCTTACTCCATTTGAAAATTGCATGCCAATTGAAAATCAGATATGCTAAAAAAGTGGAGTTCACGTTTAGGAAGATTCTATAAGACTCTTTAGGTTGCATGAGAGGCAGCATTGTCAGGTTCCATGATGAACTTCAATTCAATCACCAATCTTGGTTATGGTGAAGCCTTTGTTGATAGAATTCGGTGGTGTTATCAAAGACGAATGCAAAAGGAAACACTATTGTTGGAAACTCACAGTGAGGATTGAAAGATATTGATAACTAGCTTATGACTTTCAGTTTGCACAGATTATGGTCTAACATTGTCAAACAATTGATTTGAAAAATAATACAAAACAATTGATAACATTAGAGCATGAAAATGGTCAAGTTTCCTTTAGATAAGAGAAAAATGCAGTTTAAATTGCACAAGCACTAGGCCGTGTCTATCTAACTGCAGGTGTTCAGTTTACTTTTGGTTGTTCAGATCATCTTTGTGGCAATTGATCTGTCTGTAGATTTTTAGTTCTCTGATCCGTGGTTGATAAATTTGTAGTGAGTTTGTGGTGAATAAATTTGAGTTAACAAATTCAGTTGTCATATTTCTGCAAGGCTTTTTTCTCTAGCTTTTGGAATCAATATTGCCAACAATTCATGTATGTTCTGTATCTGTCCTTTTGCATTTCCTCATTATTTCTCTCATTTTGATGAAGTTATTAACTTTATCATTTATCATGCTGTGTAACACAGCATTTAACTTTTTCAATGACATCAGGACAAATGCAGGCTCCTGCTTTTTCATATAGATTTCAGATATAGATTAATTGAAAGTCTTCACTAGTCTCACCTAATACTTGTTTTATATGTATTGAAGGCAGGGAGACTTTATATCTGAAATTCTTAATTTGTCCAGGCACCTGGAATGTATAGTTTTTACATTCTTCCATTCCTCGGTGAAAACATTTATCTAACTTGATAAGAATGTAGTTTTATGCAAAAATCATTCAAAAGAGTTAGCATTAGACTCTTATCTCTGATAGAGTCTTTTGATTCTCTACTTCTACAAACCACAATCTATCCCAAGTATTAAGCTGTTGACCGACTAAATTAACCATATCCCAATGGAAAAGATAGTTCAATACACCATTGCCACACACTTTTGCTCATTTAAACACGAATCTGCCAATATTGCCATGCTTGCCAAAATTATATTGTCTTCATCTATGTTGAAACAATGGCTTGGAGAGCATGTTTATCTTAAGCTAACACAAAAGGTTTAGGGAATTGGATCTGAATGCTTCTTCCATACCCCATTTATCATGCCATGCAAAATAGGATGCCTTCTTCCCTAGTCAAAACTGACAAGAGAAGAAAAATGACCCAACCTTTTTAATATATATTGAAAAACTAGGATAAGAAATATTCCTCTCTAGAAAATTTGCCCCTAAAATCCACTTCATGAATATCTTCAGTGATCAATCTGCGCAAGTTATCCTTCCACCATGAACCTCCAAAGCCATTTTCCAAAGAGAGCCTGGTTGAATCATTCAAGTGTTCTTAATCTTTTATGGATGTAAAGGATTGTAAGAGCCTTTGGGATGTGTTATGTTTGGGGTGATATAGAGCATGTTCTAGTTGGTTGGGGCAGGATTCTGAAATCTTAGGAGATCATTGCCTCTTACAGTGATCATTGTGGGACATAAGTTTTCTTGGACACCCTATAAATCACTGCTTCTGGGATGTGCATAGCAGTACCTTCATCGTATAGTCAAGAGGACTAGAGAACCCTTTTGATTTGGATTTGATTTTGTGGTCTTTGTATTGTCAAAAGGGTGGATGCTTATTTTCCATGTTTGTAACCATATATTGGCGAAAAAAGCAGTTAAAATCTTGGAATTACATTTTGGTAACTGAAATTACCTATGATTGTATGAATTTTCCCAGTTCCCAACCCTCAAGCATCAGAATCTGTGCAAGTTCGTAAACTCTGCAGTTCCATTTCATCAAGTACCCCCTCCTCTCTCTAACACAAACTTTAGATGACATAAAACTTTAAAATGTCAGAATTATCGTTCGGATAATTTACTGTACAGGCATAAAAAATGAGTTCTTTGAAGCTGATTTTTCTCTCTCGGAGTGTGATTGATCAGCTAAATGTCTTAATATCTTGTTAGATCTTGTAGGACGTTAGCATGCTTAGTCATTGGATGTTAACAAAGACACTTAAATATTCTTGGCTAATTTGTGCAGGTGTGATTCTGCTTTTCTATCTGGTGTCACGTTGATGCTCTTTTCTTGTATTGTGTGGCTAAAATTGGTATCTTATGCTCATACAAACTCTGATTTGAGAGCAATTGCCAAGTCAATAGATAGGGTAAGTATATTTGAAAAAGTTCAGCAGGTGCGTGGTTTTTCATGTGAAAGCTGTTGCATTGCGTCCTACATAAGATTGTAAATTGAAGAATTGAGAAAATATGTGCTAGAAGCATCAAGTAGATGTGTTATCATCTCTCTCTCTCTCTCTTATCTTCTTATCTTCCCATTATCATTATCATTACACATTCAATATTTCTCTCTATCAAATCTAATCAATTGATTTCTCTCAGTCATTATTCACAGAGGTCCTGTTTAATTTCAGGAAGATGTCCCATCCATTTCTCCTTATGTGGGTAATCCTTATGATACTTACTTTAAGAGTTTGGTCTACTTCATGGTGGCTCCCACATTATGTTACCAGGTAATCAGTCATGTTTCTTCAGCCCATATATGAACAACTATATGCATTTTCAGCTTTTTTATAAACTCTTATTGGTTCATCTTGTATTACCTAATGATATTTGATTTATTTCCAAAAGTTCTAGAGGATACATTGCAATGAAAAGACTTCTTTTTTACTTACAAGAGAATAAAAGAAAGAATGAACTTACTAGGATATATATGTTGAAAGTCACCCTGAATGCATGGAATGAGAGGACTCCTGCTATAACAATCAGGTTATACTCTACATGGAATTATTGGTGTAGAGTACCTTTTTAAACTTGAGTTGTGTGATATTCCCACATTTCCTAATGGTAGACAAATGCTCTCATGTTATCTCTGTGTATGGGACTGGATGTGTTCTGAGTGTCCTTTATGCATAGATCGGTCATTTTGTCTCATTTCCATCAATTCTTATGATTTTAGATACATCCAAGCAGTTTTATCCTTCGGCACATTTTATTATTCTTTCCTGGTCTCGAGGGTTGGGGCTTAATGCCCAGCATTTCATAAAGAACAATTCTTTTCCATGTCTGGATAGAAGACAGTGGATAAAGACCTTGAATTTTGACTCTGTTCTAATTGACCAAATTTACAAACATTTTGCTCACAAAATCTTGAAACACTTGGGTCTTGGGACCATGCAGGACAGGCAGTAGTTACCCATACCCTAACCTACATATGCCATGCTATCACTTAATGCGAAAAGAAATATCTACTTGTCTTCCCAACACCATGACACATAATACAAATGATACACATATAACAGGGGATGTGGATTTGTAAATAGAATCTAACTTTTATGTTGTCATAAATTTCTTAAGACTAGTATTAATGTAGGGGTCTCTATTCTTGGTTATGCTGTGTTTTGTGGTCTGACTTTATATATAGCTCTTGCATTGTGTTTGTGTGGCTATAGCTTGTAAATAGGACTTCTGTCACTATTTTGTGGCTGCCATGTCTTGTCTTTGTTATCGGATTCTCTAATCTTTGCCTTGATGCATTGTCATTGTAGTCAAGCTATCCTCGCACTGAATCTGTTCGAAAGGGATGGGTGGTTCAACAATTTGTCAAGTTAATAATATTTACTGGATTCATGGGATTTATCATAGAACAAGTAAGTAGAATTTCACATTTAAACCAGTTCTGAGCGCTCTCTCTCTTTTGTTTTTTGAAAATAAAGGCATGCATTCCTGACATATTTGGTGGGCATAATTCTGCAGTATATCAATCCTATTGTTAAGAATTCACAGCACCCTTTTAAAGGAAATCTCTTGTATGCCATTGAGAGGGTCTTGAAGCTCTCAGTTCCTAATTTATATGTATGGCTTTGCATGTTCTACTGCTTTTTCCACCTGTGGTGAGTGAACTTTTCTTTCGCGTTTTATGAATAGTTTCCTCTTTGTTAAAGAAATTCCAATAATTGCCAAAATTTTCTTAATTTTTTTTTTTCATTAATACCATGAAGCTTGTTATAGCTGTAGTTAGTTTGCCTCAATGGTGTCAAGTGAAAATAGTTTAGTGGAAATTATTTTAGATCAATAGTGTTATTTCTAGTTTCATTTAGTTGTAGTGGAGTTGTAAGAATCCTCCATTGGACACATTTACTTCAACAAGTATTGACTGCATTCCCTTGAAAATGTTTTTCTTATAACTTGTCCAACAAGTAACCACTTGCATTTCAAATTGTGTGCAGATTCCTTTGTAGTGGGAGTAATTTTTATAAAGTGTGCTTATTAGTTTTGTTAATGCATAATTTTATTCACCTAGCATGATTCCTGAAGCTTGGCATATTCCTAGAAATTTACACTAGGTTTCTTCCCTCCCATAAAGGGGGAATTGTAGGACCAGGTTCATCTCTTTAGTTTGAGTTGAATACTGTTTTGCAAATGTAGGTTAAATATACTTGCCGAGATCCTTTGCTTTGGTGATCGGGAGTTCTACAAGGATTGGTGGAATGCAAGAACTGTTGAAGAAGTAAGAACTCATATTATGGAAAATGTTTTCCTCTTGATATATTGATCAAAAATTCCTTGCTTATCATCTTTACATTTGCAAACGTGATTTTGGATTTGTGGCTTTCAACAGTATTGGAGAATGTGGAATATGGTATGTTTCTATACTTGAAATTCTTTATTTTATCTTTAGATTCTAAGGCTTGATTGTTTATTGGTAAATTATTTTTTTTTGTAAAATGAATTCCATGGAAATTGAATTCTAGGAAAATGGATTATTTTTGGATGTTTAGCTCTACCATGAAAAATGAGGTTGAAAATATTTTCCAATGCTTATTGTGCAATGAAAATGACTTTCTTGCCTTTGTTATCCATTTTTCATAATAACATTCTATTTATAATTATCGTTATAATATGACATGTTGTATATTTTCTACAAAAAGTATTTTCTTATATATATATATATATATATATTATATGTGTAAATGTATTATATATAGGGATTTGCTAACCCACTAACTCTTTAGGCGGACTAGCATTGTGCCCAAATTTTTTGGACATTATGTATTGTAATTATGGGCTTTTCTTAATCACCTCTAATAGAGATAATATTGTCATTTCAGCAACCCCGACTTTAATTAGCAAACATCGGGGCCCAGTTTATTCTCTCCTCCCCTCCTCATTCTTTCTTCCTTTTTTTTTCCTTTTATAGTCTGAATAAAGCATGAGCAATAACACATCATCATCACTTCAAGTTTTGCTACAGAAATTGTAGTTAGAAATGGACTCTAAAGTGGCCTAACTGCTAAATCTTCATTGCTTTGTTCAGTGCTTCTGTAGGCTTTCAAATTTAAAGAATTAAGGAAATACTATTCCAATCTTTTTGTAAAGAAGAACTATCTTCACTTTCTCAAGCTGTTAATCTCTCTCGTTTTTTCTCTTCATCCAGCAACGCAATGGCTATCCCGTACTCCCTATCTTGTATTTATCTCTTTGCAATCATTAATTCTCAGAAATGGATTTGATATAAAAACCTTCCTCGTTGCCTTTGCAGTGGCTATTAGAGAATGATGATAAAGGAAAATAATAAATCAAGGAGAAAGAAAGATGGGAGAAAGAGAGAGCAAATAACAAAAAAAGAAAAAGAAAAAAAGCAAGGGTACCAGATGGCAGTACTATCCCAGTCACAAGAGATCAATAAAGCTTTAAATTAAGGGTTCAAAATTTTATGTTATGGATCAATATGGTCAATCATGAAACTTCGTGTGTTTTAACAGTCATGTGTTCTGGAATACATTCTTGTTTTAAATCTATTACATGAATGGTGTGGGAATTCTAACATGTGCCTACCTAGAAATTGTTTTCATAGATGTTTAATTGATTCGGGAGTCTCAAGAGGATAAATGCTATTCCCATTTAAGGTAGAAAATGGCAAAAGTCAGGGAACTATAGAATTGGAAAAAAATGAATATTTGATCTATATGAATTCTTGTTATGTAGTTTCCTAGTTGGCTATTGGATCATGAAGGTATAAAAGTTGCTATATCTTCTTATTGAAATCCCGGCCACGGTTACCATGTATTGTTTGAATTTAGTTGTGGAGCAACATTATGACTGGACAATAAGATACTTCTATTAGTTGCAAATCATTCTATTCTAATGAAAGTTGTGTCAAGATAAGGATTTTAGATTGAAAGTCTTCAATTTCTATTCAATCTTTTGTCCATGTCGTGGAAAAGATTTTATTTGTTGATGCAATTTTCTGCAATACCATGGTAATTAGTTGCTGTATAACCTATCATTTTGCCCTTGTGTTTCTCCCAATTATTCAAAATTATCCATGTGTTAATTTGTTCAGTAACTATATGTTTGTAAAATTGGTTCAATTGTGGGCAATAGTTAACTTCCTTCCATTTGTTCCATTAAGTAGGTATGACATGGACAAACAATTTCTATATAGGATGAAAATGGGATCCCCATATCAAATGAATGATGTTTAATGAACTAAGTTGAAATGGCTTAGAGATCCATAAAAACAAAAAGATTCGCATGTGATTTGATCAAGATTTGGAAGGGTTTCTAATTATTTTAGGGAAGAAGCTAGAATTTAGATTTTGGGTTGACAGTGGCTGCGTTTCATAAATAATAAAGAGAGGCACTTGAGCAGCTTACAGCTCAGGTGAGAGATTTTTTTTTGTTTTGATCGATCACATGTAGGTCACATGACATCATTTACATGGTATATGAGTTCAATTTTCACCATGTGTGGAAATTATTTGTTTTCGTACCCAATTAATTGAGCAATTGGATGACAATTAACCATTGAACCTATTTGAGCCAATTTTACAAACACAGAGTGTTATTCAATAAATTACTAACATAGGGGAAATTTTAAAGAACTGAGACAAATACAAGGGAAAAATGTTTAAGCCAGTTAGTTGCTTACAAGTGTGTTCATCCGGTGCTTTTAGATATCATTTGCATTCTTATTGTAATGCTGTAGTTATTATAACGAACACAAGACGTGCTGCTTATGAACACACACGTGCACAGAGACTGGCTGGTCAAGCATACCTCTAATTGAATCCTACTGTCTACAGCCAGTTCATAAGTGGATGGTTCGCCATATCTATTTTCCATGCCTACGGAATAAAATACCGAAGGTAACTTCCCTTTCTCTCCGTGGACTGTAAACAACACTTGATTCGTTAGAAAGTAAATGAACATTTCTTCTTGCTGTATTTTTATCTCTGCTTTTGTCATCACAGATTTTCATTTTATTGTTCTATGATGGAAGCTTTATAACGTGACCTGTGGATTACAAGACATGCTATAATATCTTGTGATTTTTTTTTTCTAATGAATCTTCTTTCCAACTTTCTTTTTATTTATCTGCTAATTCCACAAAGAAATCAGAGTTACAAGTATAAACTTTAAACTCCTATTTATGACAATTGTTGACAGCAACTTTTGGAAGAAGGATGATGCATGGAATATGACGGGGGTTGTCTTAGGTTTATTCTTATTTAGGGCTGTGTATTATTAACCAAGCATGTCCTGGTGATTTTATATTTTGTTAGAATACTTAATAGAGATACTCTCTTGGCAGTTTCTCACAATTTTTCTTTGTTGTTTTTTCCCATGTCATTGCAGGGGGTAGCTATACTTATTGCCTTCTTAGTTTCAGCTGTATTTCACGAGGTATTATTGGGTTGATTTTTTATTTTTGTTATTCGATGACTTTTATCTTGACTAGTTTATCTCATAGCTGGCTTATATGTTCACATAGAAGATCAAATTTTTGCATGTTTATTTTTTGGTTATAGAAGTATCTGTTTTAGGAAGTATCAACAAGGATATGAATACAATATGATGCACATGTCAATTTTTTAAATTTACGATATGATACAAGATGTCATGGATACTTTATTAAAAATATATACTGCCAAATTTTTGGATAAAATGAAATTTTGTTGGTTTGGTATTATAATATATAAAATAGTTTTTTTTATATAAAAAGATATTTATTTTAAATTTATGTATTTATTTTTCTTTTTAAAGGATGGGATGGTCTGGATGATTATGTTATTTATCAATGTGTTATCAAGCTAAAAACAAATATGTTCTACTTTTACATTTTTTATGTAGTTTCTCTATTTTATTCTAGAAATTAATTCAAAATATATAAAACTATTTACAAGATGGGAAACCATAAATTAGTTTGAATAGCACCAATAATAACCATGTTAAGATTGCATTTGTCACTTTGACAGTATTCATCAATAATAATCCATTAAAAAAAAAATCATTTATTATCTATATAAATCATACTCACTGTCCTAAAAGGATTGTCATGTTTGACTTTCTACAATCATTAATTTACATTCTTTATCACACTTTTCTAAAACACCCTCCATTGTATGCCTCTTACAAAGTGGGTTTAACTAGGGGTATTTTAGGAAAATACGTGATTCATTGTTTTGATCAGAAAATCAGTTTGTGATAAACAAAATAGAAAACCAGACAATCTCTTTGGGATTGAGGGAGTATTATATTAATTTGATATTATAAAATGAAAATGTGCAAAAACTAATTAGTAAAATTCAATTTGCAACGGAAATTGTAGTAATGATGTATCCATGAGGTTTTGGATACATCTATGAAAGCATTTTTAAAGTATCCCCAAGCATTTGAAATAATATTTATTATTCATTAGTTTTTATTTGGCAAGTATCCGATTTGTATTGGAGTAGTTCCAGGTCAAGTATAGTATTGGATATGTGCCCAATTGGATTACATGAGGGATTTTGAACTGTACTCGTACACACACTTGATGCAAAATCAAGGATTTTGCTTAGGGACTCATCACTCGCTTTTTTCTTTTTTCTTTTTCCAGTCTTGATGGGTGGAGTGATTTTGTGTTCAACTTAATGTGAATTATTAATTTCAACTTTTAAAAGATCAGCTTTGGATGAAATGAACTTGACATGAGCGACAAATTGCACATGGATTGTGACGGTGTCATGAAAATCTATCTTAGCTTTGTCTAGGAACCACACAGTGCTGGGGACTTTGCTTTATGCTATGTCAATGGTAAAAATAATGGTAGCAACCAATTCTGAAAGTTAAACACGCCAAGTTACCTGCTTAGTTTGGCACATTGATAACATGGATTGGTAGGTTCGGAAACAGGAGAGATCTAAACATCAAGAAATTACAGAATAACTGGTAGGCCGATCCAACTGGGTTGGGACGAGGGCTTAGTTGAGGATGATGCTGATGAACCGTCTCCAACTCTTCATGGCGGGCAAACTCTTGGAATGCAGTGATTGCGATAGAGTTAGAGACCAATACTTCGAGATTCTATAGTCATTGCTTGCACTAGAATTTTTGAATTGATGCACCACAGGCTCTATTCAATAGTTTCAATTACAGCCATGTACTTGTGGTGGCATTTGATGTTAATTATCCTGCAGCTGTGCATTGCTGTTCCCTGCCACGTGTTCAAGCTCTGGGCATTTATTGGAATTATGTTACAGGTAAGAAGATTCTGACCAGAGACTGCCAGAAGTTCGTTTCTAAATGACTGTTTTAAAACCAGTTTTATGCTTGCACCCCCCGCTCCCTAAGAGAAGAAAAGGGAAGAAGGAAAAGTATCATCTTTAAATGTGTTGAATTAGCTAATGGAAAACATGGCTTCCTCTTTCTCGTTTGGATCAGGTTCCCTTAGTGGTGATCACAAAATTTCTCCAAAATAAGTTCAGAAGCTCCATGGTATGTCCATTTCTTCACCTCTTCATCTCCCAAGCAGAGAGGTTAAAATCTGGAACATCTGATAAATAGCAGACTTCCAAACCCCGCTCTATTCCATCATGCAAAGTGTAGATGGCCATGGAGTTCAAAATCAAACCCCGATGAGCAGCAGCCTGTTCTAGTCCATGACAGAATGCAATTCTTTTCATGACAGGTGGGAAACATGATCTTCTGGCTGTTTTTCAGCATTCTTGGGCAACCAATGTGTGTGCTTCTGTATTACCATGACTTGATGAATCGGAAGGGGAAAACTGAATCAAGTTGACACAAGCTTGGTAGAGCTTGCCAAGATCAACAAAAGGCATGGTTATGGCAGTGCTTTTTCCCATGTGTTCTGCAGGAGAAATGGTGTTGAACCGTGTTATATCAGGTTGTCTTTTTTTTTTTTGAATGTCTTTGATGTACACGCAATTTTGGTAGTACAGGCACTGGGAATTAAAATGCCAAAGTGACAATGGATTTTTTTTTTTTTTTTTTTAATGTTGGGTGGTTGGTTAATCATTTCTAGAAAAATGTTAATGGTTCCTGTTCCATGGTTTGGCTTTTCAAATTCGTATCCTGTTGTGATCCTCCACAACTGATGACAGTTTTTTGTTTGGTAGTAGTAACTAACATCGTTGACTATGCTGATGGTTGTATTAAATTTCTTTCTTTTAACGTGACAACAATGTCGAGATGTAATTAATGTTTACATAACAAGTTTAAAAGTAATCTAAATGACTGTTAAAGACTAAAAAGACAATCTGAATGTGATGTTTTAAAAAAAGTATTAAGATAGGTTGATTTGTTATATTAGCTATTTAGATTATTCAACTTATGTTCACAATCTTGGCTATAATTTTATAATAATTTAATAGAAAATAAATTATAAAACTTAAATCAATTTAATATTAAAAAATAAAATTAAAAAACAAATCAGTTAAAAAATAATAATATAAATATTCAAGTTAACATACCAAACTTAAAACTCAGGTTACATGATTAAGATAATTTTATAGAAAAAAATTAGAGTAAATTATAAAGCACAATTCTTTATTAACCTAAATCATGAAGCATAATTTAATCCAATATTAAAGGATGGCAATGAAAAAAAATCAATTAAAAAATAAAAAAGTCAACGCATATTAAATCTCTAAACCCATAACCCTAGTCATGAGATCGAGATAAATTTATACAAAGTAAATTGAAATAAATTATAAAGCTTAATTCTCAATAAATTCAACATTGAAGAATGAAATAAAAAAAATTAATTACAAAAAAACAAAAAAAATCCGAGTCAACATGGTTTTGTTAGAAATTTAATTTAAAAACATGATTAATGGACACATTTAAGGCCAAAACCCTCCAAAAAAAACTCTATCCTACATTGGAAAAAAAAAAAAAACTTTTCTAGAGTATATATAATGGGCAGTTGAAGAGTTAAAATTAGGTTTAAAGGGCATCTAAATTTTTATAGGAGAAAGTACCTAAGCAAAGTGTCATTTAGGCTTAAATCCACACACAAGTGCGTTGGCTCGACTCGTGCTCGAGCTTGGGTTCATTGTAAAATAAATTTTTGCCCCATAATTTTTTTTTTCCAGCTTAAATTTGAGCTTGGATTTGGTCTATAAAGACTTTGTTATTAAGGTGACGTTATTGGAATCTTGGAAGGCTTACTGTAAACAAAATTTGCACCAAGAGATGACCAATAAAATCTTAAGGACAAAGAATTCATCCTAAATAATAACAAAAGCTTCACTATTTAGACCATGTTTGATTGTGTGTCAGCTATTGCATTTCATCCAAAACACCAAAATTAATTGTTTAGTTGCCAATTAAAACACAATTTTAGAGTGTGAGACCCATTAAAAACCATGGTCTAACCATAATTTCTCATAAAACATCTTGCTTCAACTTTTGCTAAGGTTTTACCTTAGTTATTCCTATCTCAAACAACAACTTTTCCAATAGAAAAGGAGAGTGAAAACACCGTTGTGATAGAGACAGACCAAAACACCCCCAATCACAATGCAAGCTTTCTTTATTAAAGTTTCTTTCTCTACAAGTATGCACAATTCTTTTTCAAAGTACTATATTTTGAATCTAATTTCTTAAACTCATCGTATAGTGATTCAACTACACCATGTAATTCATCATATGTAAGGTCAGATTTATCATCCAAAGATTGTATCTTATTTTCCCTTTCGACTGCCATAAAGAACATGTCACTTGAGCTTAAATCTGAATCATCAATCTAAGTAGTTTTAATTGTCTTCTTGTGATGATGACTTTACTTTTTTTATTTTAAAGAAGTGGACAATTTATTTTGATGTGACTTGTTTTATTGTATTTATAGCATCTTAGGAGTTCCTTACTTGAATCTTTCTTATTCCCATTTTTCTTATAGTTTGAGATTTTTTTCTTACCTTGCTTCTTCTTTAGGAAACTTTTGAAATGCTTTGTGATTAAGGCAATTATCATCATCATCATCAATGTGATGAATGATTTTGAATGTCAAGTTCCTATTTGGTTTTTCTTATTGTTCTTGTTTATCCATAGTGAACTCATTAGTTATCGAAGAACTAATAAGCTCCTCTAATGAAAGTGTGGTGAGACCTTTAACTTCTTAAATTTTTGTCACTTGAATTTTTGTCACCTTTACTTTCTAAGTTTTTGATAGAAACCTAAGAATTTTGCTCATGATTTTGGCATTAGTGTATGTTCAACCAAGTGCATGTAAACTATTTGTAATAAAAATCATTCTAGTAAACATGTTGGTAATGGATTCATTAGAAAGAAATTTAAATAATTCATATTGATGGACTAACATGTCGATTTTAGACTCTTTGACTTGGTTAGTTCCTTTATGAGTTATTTCTAAAGCATGCTAAATATCTCTATAGCATTTTTACATGATGTAATTCTATTGAATTCACTTATACTTAAAAGCACAATATAAGGTGTTCATGGCTTTGACATCTATGGAAAACAATGTCTTATCATCATCCATATATTCACTTCTAGTTTTAGAAATTGCAACACCATTTTCAATTTCAATAGGACTATAAGGTCTATTTTTTATGGATAACCACGTATCAAAATCAATAAATTAAAGATAAATTATTATTTTAGCTTTCTAATATGTATAATTATTATCATAAAAAGACATAGATATGGATGATCCTTTTGGAGATTGTATTATACTCAAAGTTTAAGAAAACTTTATATATGAGAACTAAGATCTAATACCAATTGTTGTTCAAGGATTAAGGAAACTTAATACCTAAAGAGGGGGTTGAATTAGATGTATCACTAGATTTTATAATTAAAACAAATTACTTCAAATAAATGCAATAACCAACAATATAATTAAAATATTAAAGTAAAACTTTAATGAAGAGAATTTGCAAACTCGTTTTAACATAATTTGACAAGCCTACATCCATAACTCAAGTACCAAATTATATTTCAATATTGTATTCTGATTAATATTTAAAAGTGCATTTTATCAAGGTTTTATATCATTATTTTGTACTTGAAGTATCAATAACTCCTTAACTAAAACATGTTTTATAATAACGTACCTAATAATATAAGATACCTTTAATTTATGGTAAATGTTCATCTTAAATGCAGGCTTATCACATAAATAAAAGGATTGATTGATGAGTTCAAGTATTGAAATTGAAAGGACAAAGAGAGGGCCAAACTTAGAAAAGAGATGTTGGTGCAGTTCAAATTGGAACACTGTTCGGTAATTGGATCATATCTTGTATTTTAGATGTCCAAATGAACTCATATTTTTACACAGATTAGGTAAGACATAGACCTACAACTTTTAGGTGGACGTCAAGATCTAAGAAGGCTGTTTTCAAGTTCAAATTATAGCATCAATGGAGAAGTTCAAATCTGTCCTGCAGCCCAGATACTGTTTAGTGTTCAGCCTATATCTCGAGTTCTAGAAGTCCAAATGACCTTCAATTTTTTTTTTTCTGGAAAGCTAACACAATTTCCTACAACTTTCATATGTATAGGTAGACCGAGTTCTGATGCTAGCAATTTTATTTTATTCAGACAAGAAGATAAGGATTTTCACCAAGTCAGGGGTTGGCCACTCATTCAACAATTAGTCATCAAATTAATAATTTTGAATTTTGGCCTATAAAAGGAGGCATTTGCCATGCATTTAGGGGCTTGATTGTTCAGATCAAGAGCTTGATCTTCCTCTCTCTCTCTCTCTCTCTCTCTCTCTCTCTATATATATATATATATATATATATATATTTGTAATGTTTAAGTTTTGCTTTCATTAATATCTTGTTTATGCTTTTCATTTCCTCTCATTTACTTAGTTAACTTGTATTTTATTTTTGTTCTTATTTTGTTTATTTATGTTTCTTTTCTTCATCATGTTTAGCTAAGTTGATTATGTCAAGGTGAAAAGGTTACACTAATGATGTAAGAAAAAGTATAGTGTAAACTCAACATGGACCTTAATGTTTAATATTAACATGTCCTATCTTTTTTATCTTACTAATTCTGAATACCTTGCTTGTTAAATGGTTAATCTAGATTTGTGTTGTATAACACTTGGTACAACAAATGTTTGGCACTCTCATAGCCCAACCGTATGGTATTACCTACACCTGTGCTATGAAAGGAACTTGATTTGTTGTTAACATAAGTTATCATCATGAATTCCTGATAATATTTAAAAATTTAGTGTTACTTAAATAAGATAATTAATATGATCATGTTAATAATTTATAATGAGTTATTAATGACAAATCATCCGATTGGAACCTCCTTCGTATGTGGTTTCCAGTTGAGTAATAAGAGTTTATATTATACTTATTTGAAATACCATTAGTGGATCCTCCAACCTTGACATTTGCTTTTATCATTGTTTAATTCTCACATTGATATTTCATCTTAAAATTCTCATCAACTTCTTCATCATCTTCTTCTTTATTATTATTACTACTACTACTACTACTACTACTACTATTATTAGTATTATTATTATTATATTACTATTATTGTTGTTATTATTGTTATTGTATTATTGTTGTCTATAATTTATACAATTAACCTCCCTGTGGTTCGACCCCGGTCTTGCCGAGTTATTTATTACTTCAACACTCCTGTATTTGGAAGAAGACATCAATCTTTTGGTCATATCATATTCTTTCATTAGTCTAAGTTCAAGAGTAGAATTCTACTTGATGAATCCACACCAAACTTTTTATACTACTTGAAGAAAACCCTACTTCAAGATTTTTTTAACGTAAAGATATACCCTCTTCGAGATTTTTTTTTCTTTGGTGAAATTCTCTCACCAATACCATGAGTTTTTACCAAACTTTTAAAAGTTTGCGATGATAATTTTATTTTCACAATAAAATCTGTCGATAGAGTGGATATAATAATTTGAAGTTCTAATATCTTTATACTTCACTAGATGATACTTATAAAATATGAAGGTGCTCAAGTGTAGTGATAATGAGATTAAATACTCTTTATGCTAGAATATAATGGTTTAATAAAATAAACTAGAGAATGATTAATGATTGATCATTTTGATGTTGTTTTACGTTTAAAATAGCTTATATATCATATATGTTCAAATTTTTTTCCTATTTTTACAATTAGACAAGCTATATATATGTTTCTAAGGAAAACTAGTTGTTTATAGTCATTACAGTCCCACTAACAGCTAAAATGGTCAATTAGTTTAGATTAGTCAAATCAATCGGTCAACTGATTCCTACATAACTCCTAGGTGTTTATTACTGATTAATAAGTGGTTGACTGGTTCATTTGGTAACCCTAAACGGTCAACCACTTCATGCATAATTCTAGATTTATTAATTTAAAATAGGTGAATTCTTAGAATGGTAAGTTTAGACATATACGTGATAGATATAATATCATTAAACACTTGCTCTCAAATAAAATTATTTCCATTGACTATGTAAATTCAAAGAAAAATTTTATAAATTTGTTAACAAAAGGTTTGATAAGAGAGCATATGTATAGTTTATCATGAGGAATGGGCTTAAAAAGTCTTTAAAAATAAAATAGTGTAATGATGATAACCATACCTAGTTGATTGAAGATCTCATGATTTATGTTTAAATAAAAAACTAACTCGTATAACATTCGTGATAGTACATAGAAATTATTGTTTCCTGTTTATTTCTATGATAAAATAAGTGTTAGCTACAACGTGATAAAAGTTAAGCACTACTTAATGATTTTCATATCTTGATTTATCAAGTGGAGTATAGTAGAATATTTTTAAAGAAAAATCACTTATAAAAGTGAGAAATATGGTAGTTTTAAAAGTTTCGATAAAGGTTGAATTCTATAAAAAAACTCATGAATACAATATTTGTTTAAGACCAAAATAAACATAATATTGAGAACTAAAAAAATTCTTTAGGTAGAGAACTATATGAGCATTATTGTCTTGATTTACATAAAAGGCTAGATATTTCAAGACATTGCATCACGTTCACTATTTAGCCGAGTAAATCCTATAGTATTTTATCAAAGAAAGGTCAAAATTAAAAGTTACCTATCTTGATGTAATGATCCACCAAATCAGTATCTCTTAACAAATTTTTAAGTCGTTTTAAAATTGGTAAGATAATTCCTATACATGGGGATTGTTGGAAATTTGTTTATAAATAATGGTCAATAGGCATATTTGAGGCCAAATTTCAAATGGGTCCATTCATTTTTAGGGTTAAAACTTCATTGAAATTTAATCTCCAACATATACTCTTTAACATAGAATATTAACATGATTTAAATAAATTATAGGTGAATGCGAAATTGATCTCAAAGAATCATTGGTTGACATGTTTTGATAAAATCCAAAATCCTCTAAAAAGCTATATCCCATACTAGAAAGAAACAAGATTTTCCTAGTGTTTTTATAAAGAATAGTTGAAGAGTTAAGATTGATACCAAAAAACACGTGTATTTAGAAGGGAGATAACCTAAGTAAAATGGCATTTAGGATTTAGCCCACTCACACGAGTACTGGCCTGGCTGGTGCTCGAGCATGGGTTTTGGTTCATTGTGAAATAATTTTTTTAGCCATAAAAAATTATTTGTTTTCCAACTTAAATTTAGGTCTGGATTTGGTATGTCAATAATTATTTCTTTGAGCCTAGTCCACTATTTTGTCCAACCCATGAATGAAGAATTTGATCATTTTTTCAATATGTTTTCAACAGAACCTGAGCAAGTTCTTTCAACTTAGAAGACATTATTTTATGACCATAATGTCCAAACCTTATTATGGATTTATAGTGGTTAATCAAAAGTAGATAATATGAAAAATAATTATGGTTAATACTCATCTATAAAAAGGAAGGGGTGAAGAAAGCATTCTAAAAAAGTATTTTTTCCTAATTTTATATACTCGTCCTTACCTCAAATTATAGTGGTTTTCTCTTTATTTTTAAGCTTCTATATTTCTCTTAAATCTAGAGCTTAGGTTCATTTTGTTGAAAAATTATTAAGTCCATCTACTTTGATTCAAAGACCTTATTTAGAAGTGTATATAAATTAAGATGGTGTTGTTGGAAACTTAAGAGGCTTATTGCAAACAATCTTTACATTAAGAGATTAACAATAAAGTCTTAAGAATAAATGATTTATCATTGAAAACAACAACAGTTTTACTATTTAAAGTATTTCAACAAGTAAATACATTTAATTATTTTAATTTAAAATGGATATATTGTTTAATTAGTATGCATGTTAAGACATTGTCTTGATATTAATTGTAAGTCGATTTATGCTTAGTATACATACTAAAATCTATATATATGTTTTCACATGTATAATTTTGTTGTGATAAACTAAACAATCTAATTTATGCTCCTTTTGTTTTTGCTTATATGTTTGATACTCTAAACCCGTAATCCTAGTAATCAAATTAAGATAATTCCATAAAAAAACAATTTAAATAAATTATAAAATCCAATTTATAGTTAATCCAATATTAAAAAAAAAACTGAATTAAAAAAAAACACTGTTGTAGTTAGTTAATTAACTAATGTCTAGCATTCTGGGTGGGGACAATTTCATTCATTGTCTTTGTCTTTGTATTAAAAAACAGAATTATTTAAAAAGAAAAAAAAAAAACCAAAGCACTGTTTTGGAGAAATGTTTCGTTCAAAATTGGCAGGGAACTGAGGCTGTTCCTGTCACCTTCGTTTCAGCTGATTTATACGGCAGTTGCAGGAAACTTCTTTGTCAACTTGAATCAGCCATCCAAACAAACAAAATTCATAAAAAGAATCCCTGCCCAAGAATATAATATTTAATATTTTAATACCCTTGACCTTTATTTTTTATTCCTAAAAAAAATGAGCAATTTTTAAATTTTATCCGGCCATGACATTTGATAGAAGGATGATATTAAAAGATCGAATAAGAAATACAATTAAAAAAATAATAAAAACAAATTTAGATTTCTAGCCACACACGCAATATATATAGTGAACTAGCTAACTAAATACGACTTGGCCTTTGGTCTAGTTTGAATCCTCTCCTTCCCAATGAATGAGACCAGACCGTAAGGGGAAGAAAAAGCAACCCTCTTTACACTCCGCCGTGCAAGGCGTTTTGTATTTTGATCCAAGCAACAAAAAAGTCGTTCCATTCAATTTTTCTGGCATGACAAAGTTGACACCATTAATTAATTAATTAATTCAGCTTTCAATATAATTCTCGATTTAGGACCATGTAAATATAATTAGTGTTGTTTTTTAAAGTGTTTTTTTATTTATGTATATATTAAAATAATATATTTTTAAAATTATTTTGGATATCAGTAAATCAAAATGATCTAAAAACATCAAACAAATATTAATTTTTTAAAAAATAAAAAATTTTAAATTTTTTTAAAAATATTTTTCAAAAACAAAAACAAACAGAATTAATTCAAATCCTATTTAATTAGAAAAAGTCTTCAAGAACAAATATGATTTTAACGTGTATATTTTATTTTTTAATTTTTGAGAATGAGTACATCATCATTATAATACTACTCAATTCAATTTGTTTTAAAATAAATATATAAATATTAAATATTGGTTGGATTAATTTGTTCCTTCTATTTGTGATACTCATTTAGTCTTCTCATAGAAACCATCGATCAAATGTCAAATTCACCAGATTTTAAGCCAGTTCGATGTGATTATTATTATTATTATTATTATTATAGATCATGTAATTCATAATCAGTTACTGCTAGACAATCAAGAAGTGAACATTGATGATCAGCAGTAGGTGGAATAAAAAGCCGCATTGCCATGATTGATTTGGTCCGAGTAGAGGTGCATTCTTATATGTTCAATTAATAAGTTCTATATTTAATTCATGAATATAATTTATTTTTTAAAAAATAAATTTAATAAAAAATAAAAAGACTCAAGATAACCCAATCAAATAAAAAAATAAAGGATAAAACATAAAAAATAGAAAACTAATAAAAAAATAGAGTTCAATCTCCAATAAAATAAATGTTCAATGATGAAATAAAAAAAATATTAATTTAAAAAAATAATAAAACAAAACCAAAGCAATCTCGGACAAATCTTCTAAAACTAGGTTAATTTTTCAAACTTGTAATATATAAAATTCTAGATATGAGTTTAATTAAGAAGCTCAAATTCAAACTAATTTAAAATTGAAGAATGAAATCGGGTAAAATAATCTAAAAAACTTGGCCAAGCAAAATAAACAACAACTAAAAGAATGAACATAAAATCTAATAAGAAAAACAAAATGATAAAGGGTGAAATCATAAAAAAAATAATCAATTTTAAAAATTATATCAAATTACATAAATAGTAATTAAAATATTGGAGACCATGTTTATAAAAGGAAAAAAATTAAATAAAAATGAAATCAAAACAAAATTTTAATTTTATAAATTATTTTAAATAAAATAAATAATAATTAAAAGAATATGAACTAAATAAAAAAGAAAGAAAAGTTGAAGGGTTGATTTGAAAATTAAACCCTGAGTAAAAAAGAAAAAAGAAAAATAAATGGTCGTCCATGTTAAACAAAAATTCCTCTTGATGCACGTGTTTTCGAGTCATAGAGAAAACATCGAGACAAATCGGATGTGCGGCTGTACCTTCTAGTTTTTTTTAAAAAAAATAACCTTGATAATTATAAAATTAAATAACAGCAATAGAAAAAAAAAAAGAAGAATTTAGGTGGGGCGGTCAAAGAATAACCGTGGTGGCTTCCACACCCAATGACCAAAAGGCAGCTGTTGAGAATTATTTTTGTAGGGCACGCTCCAAAGACGCCATGCCAAGATCCTTTTAAATGAGCGATGATCATAAAGCCCCTCTCTTCGTAGTCTTCTCTAGACAAGAGAAATTAGAAATAGCAGATCAAGATCTTGTATTTTCTTCTCCTCTCTTCTCTTCAATGGAAAACTACAGATCCAAATCATACGCAGATGGAAGGTACCAAATTCAAAGCTACAACGGTGCCAGTAATGGAGGAGGAGGAGCACCTCCTTCATATGCTATCACAAGCATGCAAGATCTCAGGTGCTACAGTGCTTCCTATGCAACCTCTGTCTACCAAACACAAGCCCAGATTGGGACTAGTGATGTCAAATTCAAGAAAGGAAAGTCAACTATTGGGTCAACTTCTAAAAGATGGAGCTTCAATGATCCTGAGTTACAAAGGAAAAGGAGAGTTGCTAGCTATAAGGTTTATGCAGTTGAAGGGAAAGTTAAAGGGTCTTTAAAGAAGAGTTTTAGGTGGATTAAAGAAAGGTGTGGCAGAGTTGTTAATGGCAACTGGAAGTAGTAGCAGTAGTAGAGATATAGTAATGATTATTGGGTCATATATGATGAGGGGTCAATGATCATAATCATCATCAAGCTTCTTCTTTTTTTATTGTTTTTCCCTGTATTTCTGTTCCGAGTAAATGATTGTTTTATAGTTTTAAACTTCTTAAATTGATTGTGCTTATTCATAGCTTCTGGCTCCTAATTTGGGATACTATTGTTCAGAGTCAGGTTTTTGGAGGTTGTGGCTCAGAGTTTTTACATGTTTCTGACTTTTGGTTTTTTTTGGTGCATGAATTTGTTGATCTTGTCTGTATTTACTTCTTCTGTGGTTCCAGAAGAAGCATGCCTTTGGGGGTTCTTCGGATGATTAATAACAACTGTTGTGGAGAAGGGACAGTGGCAGCCATTCCTTGGGAGCTGTTGCCTCATCTAGGAAGTGGTTGGTGATGATATGATTGATGCACGATCATCGAGGCATCCATAAGTTTGGGTAAACTAAGACATGTTGACCTTAGAGGTGATGTCTTCTGCTTCAGATTTCTGTCGTGTCTTATGGTTTAGGAAGACAAGACTCATGGGATCATACTAACAATTCCCTGTGCGCACCTTCATTTTTGAACTTGATTCTGAGTTTCTAAGCCAATCCTTGATGGTTCATAGGTGGATGGGATATTCAGGCAGGTAAGGTAATCTACCTCTTGCATTTCTTTCCCTCTTACAGAACCAAGTGAAGGCTAAATGCTTTGTTTCCTGGGAAATATTCCATGGACTGCGGCTGGAATTCCACGCTTCAAATCTCTGAAATTCCATATGATGATGGCTTGTTCCTACTTCCAACAAGCTATGGTTACCAGCAGTCAAGCATTAGTAATTTCTTAAAAGATTTAGTAATAACAAGGAAGTGTTTTCTTATTATTATTATTTTATTTTTACACAAGCCGATGTATAACAATCGATGATTGTTAATGTTAGAAATAAGGGGGCGTCGGACATTACATTTCAATTACAATTACCCAAAAAAATATATATATATAACTGGTAGCCAAAGTGCCGTGGCGTACAGGAGAGGAAATATTGTGCTTTTTTTTTTCTCCTTTAGATTTTTTAATTTTGATTTTTTAGGTTTTCTTTTATTTTTTTTTTGTTTTGATTATTTTTTAATTGAATTTTTTTTTAATTTCATCCATTAATATTAAATTGATTAGAAAATAAATTTTGTAATTTTAAACTCTCATGTAAAAATACGATTGCGGATAGTAAGATTCTAGTGAGTAATGAAAGTTCACGATAAAAAGATGTGGATAAATGATGGAGATAATAATAATAATAATAATAATAATTATGGTATATAATGTGAATAATGATCTCAATAAATAAATTTAAAGGTATTGTTGAAATTAAAATGAGAATTCAGAATTTTAGATTAAAACTCATAACATCGGTGAAACAACTTGTTTTGATAGATAAAAAAAAAAAAAACTCAAGGAATTAGTAATGTCATAAAGAATAAATTTTAAGAGAGGACACTACAAAAGGGGAAAAGTAATGTTGTGAGCACCGATCAAAAATCCAAAAATCAGTACACCGTGAAATGATAAAAAGTCCGTAAATTAAAAAAAATTATGAAAAGGCCATATAAATACATTTTGGAATAATAAAATGTTATTAGGGATTTATTAGAATAATTGGTATGATTTATGTAAGTATTTAACAAGAAAGTCTGGATTTTTAACGTAAAACCATCTACCAACCAATTTTATGTCTTCAAGCATAACCTTTAACCTGATAGTTGAATTGAGCTAAAATTTTACATGAATTCTCCTGACATATTTTTCTACTTTGGGTTAAAATTTTAAGTTAAGCAAAGGTTTTAAAGGGCTCTCGATTTAAACGCAAAACCATGTAGTCTACGTGAGAAATCTAAAGAGACATAAATGAATTGCAAACTTATAAATAAATCTAACAGTGTTGCACCCTTCCTCTTTAAAACTCCATCTAGTAGTTGATTAGAAAGAAAGGGAGGTTTTATATTTTTCTTGCAAAATTAAGTGATTTTCTCAAGAGTTTATGAGATTAGTGTGTGTAAATCAATAATAGTTGAGCTCTGACAGATTGATTGGCATCTAAAAGGGATCACCATAATGATTAGCATCTAAGTGGGATAGCTAGAGTTATTGGCAACCATAAGGGTTAGCTAGATTTATTGACATCCGTGATGGATATCTAGAATTGTTGGAAACTGTAAAGGTTAGCTAGATTTATTGACATCCTTAAAAGATAGATGGAGTTACTGGTAACCATAAGGGTTAGCTGGATTTATTGGCGCCTATGAAGGATAGCTAGAGTTGTTGGAAACAGTAAGGGTTAGCCAAATTTATTAGAGTCCGTAAGGGATAGACAAAGTTGTTGGCAAGTATAAGGGTTAACAAGATTTATTGGCATCTATAAGGGATAATCAGAGTTGTTGGCAACCATAAGGGTTATCCAGATTTATTATCATCCGTAAGGGATAGCTGAAAATAATTAGCCTTCATGTTGGATGGTTGAGAGTAATTTAGCATCAATGATGATGGCCATTCAAAGTGGACTAGATAAATGAAAAGCATAGATGAAAAGTAAGATTGTTAGTATTCATAATATAATTGTTGGAAATGCAATAGATGTAGGTTGCATTGAGAATCAAGGAAAAAGGAGAGACTAAAAGAAAGGAAGAAATATAGAATGGGTTGGATAAAAGTTGTATAGCTAACCGCAAGAATGGAAAAGGTTGACGAGTCAACCTCAAAGTGAGGACTAGAGAAATCAATAACTTGTGAGGATTGAACTTGATTTGATTAGTATGTCATTTGATGGTATATATATATGTTTATGGCAAGAAAAAAGACTAGTAATATTAGATGATAACGATATTAGAACTTATTGGGTAGTCAGTCACGAGGGTGTTGGCTAATGATACTAAATGTGTTGTATTTTGGGTTATATTAGGGTGCAATTTATGGTCTATTTTGTCAACATATTATATGAGTTAGAGAGTTGTTATAGGATTAACAATGAGAAGCATTTCAAATGTTGTTTCAAATAATGTATGCATAAGAACTCTAAGGATTATAATGATAATAAGATGGGTTATAACAAAGGGTTGATTTGAACAATGCAGTGTGGTTTAATGAATGCAATTTTAATGGTGTGCTTGTGAAGAAAAAGGTGGATGTTTAATCTTGTAGAAGGGCATAAATATAGGTCAATTCGGGTATTATATGGTAAGAGATTTGAGAATTGTTTTGGTGGTGACACGATAAAAAATTAATATCTTCTTCTAAGTGCAAGAGTGTCGAAGTAATAAATAACTCAGCAAGATCGGAGTCGAACCACATGGAGGTTAATTATATAATAATAATAATAATAATAATAATAAGTTAAAGAGGACTTTGAGATGTAAGATTAATGTGAGGATTCAACAATGATAAAAACAAATGTCAAGGTTAGAGAATCCACTAATAGTATTAGAAATAAGTATAATATAAATTCTTTTTATTAATCAACTAGAAACCACACACAAAGGAGGTTCCAATCGAATAATTTATCCTTAATAGTTCATTATAAATTTTTAACATGATCATATTAATTATCTTATTTTACTAACATCATACTTTTAAATATTGTCAGGAATTCATGATGTTAACTTATGTTAACAACAAATCAAGTTCCTTTCATAGCACAGGTGTTGGTTATATCATACGGTTGGCTATGAAAGTACCAAATATTTGTTGTACCAAGTGTTATACAACACAAATCTAGATTAACCATTTAACAAGCAAGGTATTAAGAATTAATAAGATAAAAAGATAAGACATGTTAATAACAAACTTTCTTGGATATAAACATTGAAGTCCATGTTGAGTTTATATTATATTTATTTTAACATCATTAGTGAAACCTTTTCATATTGATATAATAAACTTAGCTAAACATAATGAAGAAGAGAAACATAAATAAACAACATAAGAACATAAGATTAGTAAAGGAAATGAAAAGCATAAACAAAAGATTAAGGAAAATATAACATGAAATAAAACTTAAACATTACAAAAAATATAAAGAAAAAAATAAAGAGCATGATCTTGATCTGAACAATCAAGATGCTTAAATGCATAGCAAATACCTCCTTTTATAGGCCAAAACTTGAAACTATTGATTTGATGAATAATTGTTGAGTAGGTGGTCACATCTTGACTTAGTGACAATCCTTATTTTCTTGTCTGAACAAAACGTCATTGTTAATGTCAAAATTTGAACCAACTTTCCATGAAAGTTGTAGGAAATTATCTCAGCTTTTCAAGAAAAAACAATTGAGGTCATTTGGACGTCTAGAACTCGAGATATGGGCTGAACACTGAACAGTGTCTAGGTTGCAGGACAGATTTGAACTTATTTGTTGTTGTTATAATTTGGACTTGAAAACAATCTTTTTTAAATCTTGGACTCTACATGAAAGTTTTAGGCCTATGTCTTAGCTTTCCATCCATATAAAATAGACCCAAATCTGAGATCTACAGCTCCAGATATGACCTAATTACCGAACAGTGTTCCGGTTTAGACTGAACCAGCATCTCTTTTCTAAGTTTGGCCCTCTCTTTGTCCTTTCAATTTCAGTACTTAAACTCATCAATCAATCCTTTCATTTATGTTATTGGCCTGCATTTAAGATGAACATTTAATATAAATTAAGGTATCTTATAGTATCAGAATTGTTATTATAAAACATGTTTTAATTAAGAAGTTATTGATACTTCAAGTGCAAAATAATGATATAAAACCTTGATCAAAATGCACTTTTAAGTGCTAATCAGGTGGCCTAATAGAACAATAATATGAGCATCTAAGTTTGCATATTTCAAGTGATATGATAATCAATCTAAGGGATGGATAAGTGTATTGATGCATGTGAGGACATGTGTACATAAAAGTTGTTGTAAGATGAACAACTAATGATATGTTAGCTCAAAATGAATCAAGTTAAATCAATGTTAAAGATTTATTATGGAAAATAAAAGTCAAGAAATTATTGATTTTATTTATTTGAAATTGTAGGGTAATACCTATAAAAGGTTAGATTCCTCAAAGAACATATAAAGTAAATAGTACAAAGGGTAATTTACCCTTGATAAACATATGGTTTAGGGTAAAATGAGTGGGACAGGCTTTAACCATCAATAAAACCTTAAAGTAAGCTTCGATAGATAAAGATACTAAGATGGATTTCCATCAATAAAATTTGGTGTAACTTCTAGATGGAAAGATAAGGTTGGAATTACCTTGACGGGGTGATTATACAATACTCAAGGTTAATAGAGATTATGGTAAATGAGTCAATTCTGTTATTATCAAAAGAAATCATGGAGGTTTGTTCCATGAAGAATCATGCTCATATTGTATATGACATACTTTAATTGTGTTGTGATATATATCAAAAGAAATTATGGATGTTTGTTCCAAGAAGAATCATAAACATGTTGTATATGCCATACCTTAATTGTGTTGTAATATTTATTTTTCTTGCAGGTTCACAATATGGAGTACCACCTATTTTGACAAGGCTTTGATTTTTTTTGTTACAGTATTAGGTAGATTTTTAATATTATATTGTAATTCAAATTGATGAAAATTGTAATATGAATAAATATTTATAATGCTTTTCTTGTAATGAAATGTTCTTTTGATGAAAAGTTAAGTTTACATTGTTTAAATGTACTCAATAAATTTTAGTATGTGTGTACTATTATGAATTGATTAAATGATCTGAGACCCAATACTTAGATATAAATTGTTGTGTATGGGATTTGGAACTCCCTTTAATCATTATATAGGTTTTTAAGAGAAGTAAAGAACTATTTAGTGACTTAAACAAATGAGGTTCTGTTGAAATTTTGGTAGAAATTAGAAACACAAATCATAATTAACTAATTTCTATAATGTATATGAATGCATTAAATAACAATTCAAATTTAACCATGAGATTAAATTGCCAACATGGATCACTGACATTAAGTGTAGAAAAAAACATGACCCTATTTTCTTGACTTCATGGCTCAATCTAGTATTTGATATTGTGAGATTTTCAATTTGCATTATATAAGGTAATTACAATCTCATGATCTGAGTTACGGGACTGAAAAGTTAGCTTGGGTTGATGTCAATTTTTTTAGATCATTTAAAAAAAAAATCAATTTTATCCTTCAACATTTGGTTGGTTAGGGATGAGCATTTGATTGATTGATTAGCTCGGGTTAACTCAAGCTGTTTTTATTAATTTATTTTTCAATTTTATCCTTCAATATTAGATTAGTTTAACAATTAAACTTCATAATATTTTTTAATTTTCATTCTATGAGGTTATCTCAGTCTCATGATCCAGGTCTCGAGTTTGGTACTTTGCCTCAAGTTGACATGGGTTGGTTTTTTTATATTTTTTAAAAATTAATTTTTTTAATTCATCATTTAACATTGGGTTGGCCATGGATTGAATTTATTTTTTTTAGTTTTCTTTCTACGGAATTATCCTCTTCTCATGACCTTAGTCTCGTCATTGATAGTTTAATCTGAATTGACTCGAGTTATTATTTTTTTCTAAAATTTATTTATTTTTTTCAATTTCTTTCTTCAATGTTGAGTTGATTAGGAATTAGCCTTCATAATTTATTTATTTTATTTGCTTTTCATTGGGTTATCTCATTCTTATAATCTAAATCACAAGTTTGACATGTTTATCCTAGTTTACTCGAGTTGTTTTTTTTTTTGAATTGAATATATTTTTTTATCATATTAAAATATTAGGTTTATTGAGAATCAAGCTTCGCAATTTATTTTGACTTGTTATTCATGAGGTTATCTTGGTTCCACGACTTGGGTTGTGGATTTCACAAGTAAATTAAAGTTGGATCGGGTCAATTCAATATATTTTCATCTATTTTTTTCTTAAAAAAAATATGTTCAGTAATTATAGTCTAATATGCTTTATTTATTTTTTATTAATGGTTAATTTTTTTGTACTAAAGAACACGGTAGTAATACTTTATGTTTTTTTTATATATTTTTAAAAAAAGTTAATCCACAAAAGATCTAGTAATATCTAACATGATTGGGCATTAAATTAGAGAGCCACGTCAAGGATTTAAAAAAATAATAATAATAAAATTTGGCCATCACTTACATTAAATTTCTAGAATTTGTGAAGCTCGTGATAATTTATTTATTTTCTTAGTAAAATACCAAGACGTCGTTGCCAATGAACGTTCTCTTTATTTATCTGAGAGGATTGCTGACTCCTCAATCAATAAACACGTTACAAAATATGTGACGCTCCCTTCTTTTATATATATATATATATATATATATATATATATATATATATATATATATATATATATATTAAATTGTTTTAATATATTAATATTAAAAATAATTTTTAAAAACTATAAAAAAATATTATTTTAATACATTTTACAATAAAAAAACACTTTAAACCTACAATCACACTTCCAATTAGCTAATTATTTAGTGAAATGAAAATTATTTATTAGAAAACACAGCGACCATAATAACATTTCTAACTAAAATATTCACATTGTAGTTCCCTTGAAAGAGGGAAACATGTCCGATATTACTAGTTGATACTCACTAACTAAAAAAAATAAAAATAAAAATAAACAGGCAAGGCAAAATCAAGCTACCGCTCAACATAGCACCCCAGGAAAATATTTGAACCCCAAGCCTGAGCCTTGAGTGGTTCTAAAATCTTGAGAGCTGAACAAGAATACAGTGGCCATTTTTCACTGCCATCAAGTTTTAAATCTGGGTCAAAGAAACATTTAAGAAAAAAAATCCAACGTATAGATGAACAAGAGAGGAGGAATATGGGTCAAGGAAGTGGAGAGATTTGAAGAAGTACATCTGATTGAATACACCCAGAGCAGTTGTGGACCAAGCTTTTTGCTGCAATTGAATTCAGCTACTCAGGCCTGTCTGTTTCCATTTAATCAGCTGACACTTTTAGTGCATACATTGAAATCTAGAGTTCATCCAGGCTCGGAGCCACTACTTTCAAACTCTTCTCAGCTCAATGAGAAAAAAAAACAACCCTGCTTCGAGTGTAACAGCACACCAGTACATTCATGATTTACAACAATGCACGGTGCCGAGCTCCTAATGATGAACCTTCTCATCACTGTCAAAATTCAGACTCTCAAATCCTTTAAGGGTGGTCTCAAATGTCTTCATGTGAGAGGTGTTTCTACTTGATGAAGTGAGCCTTGGGTCTGAAGATCCAAGAGGAGGACTTCTTTGCCCGCTAGAAATTTTATGTATGGCTCCAGGGCTAGCCTCGGCTGTGAAAGACCGTTGGGGATCAGACTCGCTTCCAACAAATACATCACGGCTGCTGGAAACAGCTGCAGCTCGCCTTGAGGATCCACTTGATCGGCCCAAAAAAGTGGAGTTGGGTAACTGCAGCAGCCAATTATAATGCAGTTTAGATCTGAAACACAGATGTGGGGGAAGAAAACTAACTGCGGACTATCAGTATGTATGTGAAATCTTCATGATATAAAAGATTAGCCAACATCAATAGCAGAGAAAGCAAGAACAAAGAAAATCAATATCAATCCAGGAAAGATATTAAGCAACATAAAATAAAGGGAGAATTTCACACATGCAAGTTAACAGAACACTACATATGTAGAGTAAAAATTTTTAACCAACAGCATGAACAGAAGATAATGCATGGCCACAAACACTCAGGTTAGCCAGCAACTATGAATACACAACGCAACTTGGAGGCCATGGCCTGATGATACTATGCTAGCAGAAGTTTGACTGTCAGTGAGCTCAGAAACTGGCCAAGATTTTAAAGGGCAGGATTGATGGGATTTACCAAATGCAAGTTAACAGAACAAGTTGCAAACATGTATAAGAAAAATAGAACACTTAATATTCAACATGCATCAGGCCATACTTAAAGCTTGATCATGTGTTATAAGACAGTCAGGAAGCTTTGTACAATTTGGGGCAGAAAAAGAAAAATAAAATCCAAGCAACTTACCATGGCATCCTTTGTAATTGGAGATTCGTTAGCAACTAGACTTTTCTGCTTTGAAGAACTTCCAGCATTTATGATCTGTCCTGATAGCCTCCGGCGAGAGGATTCCATTGTTTGGCCAGCTGCTCGCGCTTCTTCTCCACCTGCATTGAAGAAAGAAAAGGTATAAAACCCAAGCATATGTTAAGGGATAATCATTCACCTTCTCTTTAGAGTTTATTCTTCATCAATTAACTGCTATTTGGTATTCGCCCAAGTGGGAACATGTAGGCAATCTTTAGCTAGATTCTAGATCCATAACACACACACACACACACACACAGAGAGAGTACTGGCAAATTAAAAGACTGAAATTAAATTGGAGAATGACCAAATAAAAGTAATAAAAAATCTTACAACAAGAGACCATCCACTGTAGAAAAGACAGTTTATGAAATGAAGAAACCATTATGTGAAGGAATACTTGGAACCAATTTAAAAACGCAACATAAACTACCTGTTTGTCTATCCGCATTGACAATAGGAGGAGGCATTCCAGAACTGGTTCCAACACCAAGGCCCTAACAGAAACAACAAAAATTCAAATGTATTCCAAACCAATAACTAAAATAAGTAAAATGCTCCACAAACACTTACAAGGCCACGAGTTGGAGGATTAGCCAGCTGTGATTGCTGATACTTCAATATTGTCCAGTCAAAGACATAATCAAACTGGAAGCCTGAAATATAACATCAATAGATACAATTGGGAATTCAAATGCCACTTCTATTATTCTATCAAAGCCAATAGAAGTGAAATACAGAGACTAGTACAGACACTGTAGACTTGAAGGCATTTAACTACTAAAACATCCTTACCCTCGCGAATAAAGAGGTCACGAAATATTCTCTTCAAATAAGCATAATCTGGCTTATCATCAAATCGAAGTGAACGGCAGTAATGAAAGTAAGAGGCAAATTCAGTTGGATAACCCCGAGACAGTGCCTGAGGAAGCATCATATCTCAGGTTAGATTATTAGACTTGGCAATAGAATTTGCAGGCAACCTTGGTAATTAGAACCACTTTACCTCAATCGAAGTAGAAACCTTTTTTTCACTAATTTTCTCATACTTTTGTTTCTTAGTTCCAGCTTTTAGTCCCTGCCAAGGAAGGCTACATGGACAAACATATCAGTGATCAAATTTGCAAAGGAGGATACACAGCAAGGTAGGGTGGGTAGGCAGGCAGGCAGAGAGAATCACCTTCCTCTCAGGAAGTACATAAGGACATAACCAAGAGATTCTAGATCATCCCTCCGGCTTTGCTCTGTGCAGCCCAACAAGTCAAAAAATGAAGCAATCAATGTTATGAAACAAAGGGCACTAAACGGAAGGCCAATAGATTACCACACACAAAAAAAGACAAAGCACATACCAATGCCCAGGTGAGTGTTCATGCTTGCATATCTAGCAGTTCCGGTCAAATTTTTATTTTCCCTGTAATGTGTCAATTCCAGTAATGACTTAATTACCACATATTATCAACAGAAATACCAAAGGTGAAAAACAAAAGAGTATACATGAGATAGCTGAATGAAATACTTCTACAATCACATCAACAGTAAAACATAGACAAGACACCAATATTCTGTATTTCAGAACCCAATTATCAATGCAATTAAGTACAAAAAAAAAAAAAAAAAACAGCAGCATATATATTACAACTATTGAGGATATTGGCAGATGACATGAATTTCCATATGCAGTTTTATTTAATATAATCCCAAACAGAGCAAAAGAGTATCAAAATATATTTAACATAACACAGGCACCCACAAATATGTGTGTACCATGTGCACATGCACCCAAAACACAATCTTTTCACCTGTAAGGAATGTGTTGATGGGTTGAACTATCTCTGTATTTCTTTGCCAAACCAAAGTCAATGATGTATACCTATGTACAAGTGAACAACACAATTTTTATATGGATTTCCTGAAAGAAAAAAAAAGTGAGATATGAAATATATCTATCTATATATATATATATAAAAGAAAACATATACTTCATATCAAGACCTGATTTGCACGCCTTCCCAATCCCATAAGAAAGTTGTCTGGCTTGATATCTCGATGAAGAAATGATTTTGAGTGAACAAACTCGACACGGTTGATCTTGAGCGAAGAAAGGACACAACAACATAAATAGATAATATTTCTGAAAGATAAGTACTAACACTGAAAATGGAAAATTTGATGGAACTCACCATCTGATCAGCAAGCATAAGAACTGACTTCAAAGAGAGTTTCCGACTGCAGAAGTTAAAGAGATCTTCAAGACTAGGTCCAAGCAAATCCATCACCAGAACATTATAGTCTCCCTCAACCCCGAACCACCTCACATTTGGAATACCAGCTGCCAAGATAGAAAATGATCAGAAAAAAGATAGAAAAATTAATAGAAGAATGCGAAAACAACACGCTCATACAAAAATAAATTTTAAAAAAGTAAATAAACAGAAAAAAAAAATCATGAAAAAGATGTCAGGAAATATCATTACTTCCTCCCTGCAGGATTCTGTATAACTTGGATTCATACAGCAACTGAGGATGCTTTGTTTTGACATTTTCCTGAACAGTTCAAGGATCACAGAGAGCTAAGAATATAATCATTTCGGCTCAAACCCACAAAGAAAATTAAATAAGAAAAATCATTAAATTAAAAACACATCAAAACAATTAATTGATTGAAAAGCAATCCAACATTATTAAAGTTGTGCAGTAAGAAGAAATAGAAAATTTAGTTCACAACACTACTAAATTCTTGATTGAAAATTGAAACAAACATAAATAAAAAAAATAGGTGGAGTCCAAATATAGCAAATCGTCCCCTGCAGCTAAAAGAAATTAGTGACAACATTAATTAGACCACCTATACAGCAAAATCAAATTAAATAATTAACTGAACTGAATCCAACATAAAATTTAAAAAAAAAAAAAAAAAAGGAAAAACGAAGAGGAATTGAACAAAATAATCAAAAGGGAAAATCACATTAGTTAAAAGGAAACTTACGAGCTTAATGGCGACTTCTTCATTAGTCTGGATATTCGTACCTAATTCAATCCAAAGAGCCAATGAGAAAAAATAAAAATTTATTATTTAAATCAAATTAAAAAAAAAAAAACCTAGATAGATCTCTCCAAAGGAGCCACTGCCGATCTTTCGGCCGAGCCTGAACTTATTACCAACACGCGGCTCCATCTAAAGAAGCCGAAACCCTAACCGACAAATATTAGGCAAAAGTTGACACCCAACAGTAAATCGATACAAGAATGGCGGAATCGGAGATCTACAAAAACAAACAAACAAACTTCCTAATCGAATAATATTTAGAAAAAACAAAATAAAGGGTTAGATAGATAGCGTCTGTCACTCTATCATCTTTCCTTTCCCTTCTTTCTGTGTTGCTTTGAATGAAATTGAAATGGATTTTGATCATCCAAAACCAAAAGTGTTCGGGGCAAAAAAAAAAACCAAAAGACAACTTGGAGTAGATTATAAATTAGTCCCTCTATTTTTTCAAAACGAATTGAATAGTCCTTTTCTCCCAAAAACTAATCAATTAGTTTTTTCTTTTTGTCTATCTCATGTTCTTTATCAATTATTTTGTTTTTTTTTTAAATAAAGACTAAATATATATACTCTCTTTTTTTAAAATATATTTTTTTAATTCTCCAAAATTAATTTTTATGCTTACACAACCTTAGAATATTATTTTTAATATATTTTGAGTGATGTACATCCTTCGTGTTATTTATAATTTTCAAAAATACTTGTGATAATAAATATTGAAAAGATAAATATAGTATAAGAACTTATTTTGTACAGAAGTTTCTACTCAAAATCTTCCAACTTCAAAGTTAAATGAAATATTCTCCTAAAATTTAATAATTTATATTTAATATTAGAATTAAATAATAATAAGAAGAACAACAACAACAACATTTCATGTTGTTAAAGAAAATTTTAGGATTGAAAAAAGTTGTCATATTTTCTTTAATTTTAGGAAATAAAATTGAATTCCTTGGGAAAAAAAATACACACACAAATGAAAGCCTAAATAGATAATATAATTATTATCTAATATGGTTTTTAGAACAAGTAGATAATATCATAATAAAGAAAGAAAGAACAAAGGTTATGAATATTTTACTTCAGTTTTAAAAAAATCAATTTCAAAATAATAATAATAATAAATAATTTTCTTTATTTTAGTGGCTCAAACACATTTATATTATGAGACCCTATAGACACTGGTCTTTTCATTTTTAAATTAAATAAAAAGCATTAATAAAAACTAAGAGGTCATGGAAAACATTATAGCTACAAACATAAAAATATTGTTTATTAAAACAGCGTAATTATGAATTTTTTTTCTTTGCATAAAAACACTTAAAACTAATTATTAGGTACATTAAACTCTTGTCAGAAGATATATTAGTTATTACTAAATTGTTCAAAGGCAAATAAGTTTTTTTAAAACGAAAACATGATAAAATGATCAAAATATCATTAAAAACAAAAATTTTAAATATAGCTTTAAAGAAGCAATATGATACTTTCACAAAGAGTTTTTTTTTAATTATTATATTAGATAAAAAACACTTTAGTATTTGACTAAACATAAAAAAAAACAAAACACGCATAATAAAACAACTAAAACGATTTTATAAATAGAAAAAATATAGCTTTAAAGGGTTCTTTCATCTTTTCATAAAAATTATAGTTTGTTATTATCAGATCAACATAAAAACAATTAAGTTTTTTTTATAAAAAAATAAAAAATAGGCAATCCACATGCGGGCAACGCCAATATTGTGAAAGACATTGGTTTCTTTTAAGTTATGTGTGTTAGTGTTGGGTGGTCGGTTTGTCATCAATAAGTTTTTTTTTTTTTTATCCTTTCTCGTTTCAAAAAAAAAACAACTTGGTTTTTTTTATAAATTTAGTTTTTATTTTTTTTTATTTTTAATTTTTGTCCTTGATTTTTTTGTAAATATTTTAATTTTTTTTTAATTTTAATTTTTCATATATTATGTTTTATAATTTAGTTATAATTTTTTTGTTTTCTAATTTTTTTGTTTTTTTATAAAAATTTATTTGATCACTTAATAAAATATTCATATGAATACTGTCCGCAGCATCTCGCTCTTACACAGTCCCATCTCCACAGTAAAACATCTCTTTTACTATCTTCTTTATATCGGAAATAAAGCATGCGAGTGAATACTGTTAGGAACTTAGGGTCCGACACAGAAAAAAAGATTTGTGTCTGCTTAACTGTTGATACGAACATCGAAGCAATTATTTTAATCATTTGATAACATCTCCGTGGCTGCCTTGATTAACACGTGGCGAGTGTCGCAGGTTTGAGAGGACTGGCGGCCAATATTTTCTGTTATGTGACAAATGATATGTTATCTGTGCTTTTTTAAGCGAAAGAATAATTTAAAGTGCGTGGGATTATAGTAATGTTGGTGGTTTAAATTATTTTTTATTTAAAAATATATTAAGAATTTTTTTATTTTTAAAAAAATATTTTTAATATTAATATATTTAAACTATATGAAAATATATATTTAAAAATATTTCAAAATTTAAAATACACATTCTCAAGTAAGAAAAATTATTAAATACAGATTATACTGCAAATTCAAATAGCCTTGAAATTTATGAAATGACAAGCAGGAGATATTACTAATAAATTTAATTTTTATATTAATTATTTAAAAAGTGGTCCAAAGATAAAAGTTTGGGATCAAGAGGTTTGTTTCTCTTGTGGTTTTAAGTTCGAGTCTTGTGATTGCTAATATGATGACCACTGAAGACTTATATGGTTATTAACTTTAAAATTCATAGAATTAGTCGAGATATACACAAATTAGTTTAGATATTCATAATAATAATCATAATAATAAAATCTTTTATATTTATTGTTTTCCGTATGGGGCCTTGCAAGTTAATAATAATAATAAAAAAAAGCTTTCATATTTGTTGTTTCTGTATGGGGCCTTGTGAAAATTAAGATGTATTCATATTTGTTTTTCAATATTAATGGAATATATTTTCTGAAGAAACAAAAATATAAAGTTGTAAATAAAAAAAAAAAACTGAGAACGACATTGGAAAATCATAAAATGGGAAGAAGGGTGCGATTTTTTATGATATGGTTACAATTATCCTGTATAGTAAAGAACCAACAGCACTGCCAAACGAATTCACAGTAAAATAAACAAATAAATCATCAAATTGAATTGATTAAATGCATCTAAAAAAAATGAAAAATACTATACCAACTCTTTAATTACAAGACATACAAAATCTAAATACTTAAAAACTCAATCTTGAATTACTCATATGATGGTTATTGAAGGCTTACATAATCATTAACTTTAAAACCGTGAAATTAATCGAGATACATGCAAGCTAGCCCAACACATCCATATTAAACTAAAAAAAACTTCGCCCAAGTAAGCTATCAAAGAAGAAGGGGGCAAAAAATGAAGTAATAAATGAAGAAAGATTAAATCCCCAAAACTTGGAGAGTAAAGAATACGGTTAGCTCCTCAATCCCCTCCGTCATCTTCTTTTTCGGTGAACATAAAATGATGCCCTAGTTAGCTACAGCGATTGGGGTCCTA